>JAIUZE010048868.1:23855-67757 GCA_022085475.1 Heliosperma pusillum
TAACAAACAACCATTTTAACAACCATCCATACAAAAATCATGATTTTGAACAAATCATAAAAATATGTCAAGAACACTAACATATTAAAAATTCCCTACAACACAAAAAATCATACTACTTATCATGTTACTACTAAAATCCATAAATCATAATAACATGAACCAAAAACAAAAGATGAACCAAAAATAAAAGAAACAAAAGCTATGTAACATATATTCGTCGAGTAACTCGGAATCGTTACCTTAGCTAGTAAAAACCAATTAGCATCAAAATAAGAAGTATAGAAACCCGTCTACTAATCTTCACCCAAAATATACGAGTCACCAAACTCGTCCTCAAAATCTTCCCCTATAAGAAATGACAAGAAAACATTATTAGAACTTAAATTTGATTTTCCATAAATTAAATGTTTAAAACGATTTTGACGGAATTGAAAATAAACCGTACTAGAAGATGGAGAGCGAAGAGGAGATTCTAGAAATATAAGTTAGGACGGATTTAATTAAGAAATGAAGATTTTATGAAGGTTTTGCTCAAGAACGATGAAGAACAATTGAAGAACACGAAGAACAAATGAAGAACGATAAAGAAAGTGATATTTAGATCTTAATTTGATTTGATGAAAAATGAAAAGTTGTTAGTGAGTGAAGAGTGGTGTGTGAGCCGTGTAATTATAGGCAAAAAGGGATGTCGGGTTTTGAAATTGTTGTTACGTAATTGACTCAGGTTTAATAATTATTTTACGGTAATCGATTAAATATAATTCGATATTAAGTTACTTACACTAAATATCTAGATATTATGATATTGTAATCAAAAGTAATGAAAATATCAAGGCCTAAGAGAGGGTAGGAGAGCCGTGTGGTATGGTGATTGTCGGGTCAGTTTTGTAAACGATTTGCGTAATTTCCGTTAACGGATCGATAAAGTTGAAAATATCTAAGATATTCTTATTAGTTTAATCAAAAGAATTAAAATATCTAATGTGAGTGGAAAACGATGACATGGGCGTGTGACTCATGCCAAAGTCGAGTTTCGATTTTGTTTCGGGATTTGCGATGACTCGGGAATAGTTAAATGACGTTCGGTTAAAACCGTAAAAGTTATTCTTTAACTTCCGAATAAATTCAAAATAATTATATTAAATTATGATAAATCTAAATAAATCTTAATAAAAATAAATTAAAAATATTATTTTTTTAAATAAAATTTCGGTCTTCAAACTTACAAGGCGAGTCGGGAAAAAGTCAACGAAAGTCAAAGTTGACTTAAAAGTCGAGAAAAGTCAAAGATGACTTAAAAGTCAAGAAAAGTTTAGGACGACTTAAAAGTCAAGAAAAGTCAATGACGACTTTTAAAAAAGTCAAGAAAAGTCAAAGACGACTTAAAAGTCAAGAAAAGTCAAAGATGACTAAAAACGGTCTTTTCATGAAATCTCTCAGAAATTCCAAATACGGACTCGGAATTTCAAAATACGACTCGAAACAATAAATTCTATTTTAAAAACTTAAGTTTGCTGAAAAGTGTTAGTAAATATTTTTACTAGAAAAATTGGGTACTTTTCGGGTTGTTACAGGAGTATAATGCTAAGGTGGGGTATCAATGGCTAGATGGAGTACATAATGAGGTGATATGGTTTCCTTGGGTGAATAACAAACGACTATTTCCCAAGCATTCGTTTTTCATCTAGACTGGTTGCACAACATCGTTTGCTTACTCAAGATCGATTGATGAGAATGAATATCATGCAGAGGAACTGCTGTTATTTGTGTGGTGATGCTGATGAGAACATAAATCACCTGTTCTTCCTTTGTCCTTTTAGTAACCATTGTAGAGCATTACTTGCAGGCTGGTTTCACTTCCCACTACCTAAGAAGGTTATCAATCAGTGGTGGTTAAAAGTTAGAGCATGATCTATTCTGATTAAGAAGATGTTGGCTGCTAGGATAAAACGTCTCTTATATGAAATCTGGCATGCCAAGAATAGGTGTGGAATGGAAAATGTAATTCCTAGGCGTGTTGTAATTATAAGACCGGTCAAGGCGGATTTGATTATGAAGTTTAATAGCACGAATGTACTAGGGAGGTCTACTAGAGTCAGACATTGGTCGGATCGATTGAGTCAAGAGTTTGTATTAACTATAGATCGTTTCTCTAGTTAAAAAATTATTTGATTGAGCTTAATATATACACTTACCATTCCAAAAAAAAAAATATGATCCTTGATCAAAATAGTTAGGGAGTTGTTTTTGTAATGAGGTTTGTGACAACCCTCGCGAATGCGGTAAAATAAATCAAACAAGCATGTGAAATATAATGCGGAAATAGGTAATTTTAAAAACTTTTATACATGCAAGTTAAATAAGACGAGGAGTGTCAAAATATTACAACTAAATGCGGAAAATACAACAAAGAGACGGGGTCTCTTAAAATGTTAGCAAAGAACAAGTGTTTAACAAAACTAGCTAAATTCGTCTAGAGGTGAACTTCCAGGGACAACACCCACTAGCTCACACCCGAACCCCAAAATATCGTATCCAAAAAGTCATCCATGCAAGCAACCTGTTCATTCATGAAAAACATGAACGCCACAGTCAGTGGGGAGTAACTCCGGGTTCTCCCAGCCATATCACATTAAACGTACATAGAAGGAAATACAAAAGTAGAGCATGCATACATATAGATATACATGTGAGATACGATAAGGATAGATAGGCAATTCGAGATATAATGATAAGAGCATATGGAATACAAGTCCGAATTCATCATGTGATACAAAGACTCGGGGAAGACACTCTTAGGCAACCGAATACGCTCACTAGGGCTTGCATCTCACCGTTATCGGTATAAGATTGATAAGATTGAGACTCGACAGACAAACCAAGTCAAGTCATGCGATGATCACAATAAATCCAACATATTATCATCCATTCACGAACCAAGACATAGACGGTGTCCAATCATGCAATGACCATGAACAATATCATGAAATCACGCATTCAAGAACGACACAAGACGACATCTCTCACGGTAAATGAAACGCACTAGCACCGTGTACATGGCAAGTATGATTAACATGCATCCACGGGATAAACATTTCCCTGAACTCATACACGATGCTACATTTCGTATATGTAGACTAATTTCCTCCTGGTAGCACGACGATAATAATACGGTCCTAGTCTAAACCTGGCCAGATTCTCGGAATCACATTTTCCGATTCGACATGCGATAACGTTTCGCATCCAAGACTCGGTCTTACAATATATATGCCGAGTACCCCAAATTCGGTAGATCAATTCACGAAAGAGGCGAAAAAGAGCTCAAGCCTCATAACAAGCGGTACGCTACATGCAAATAACACCACCTCGCAAGTACACAACATTTGACGGCCGGGTCGATCAACGCAAAGCGTTCGCCTCCCAACAACGTCGTCGTATGCCCACTAACACATGCAATTAAGCAGTAGGATACCTCCCCGTTCCGACATTCCAGCCTTACGAACGTGGAGGTAGCCAAGGGAATGAGAGTACAAATCACAAGACAAAATAGTGCTCAAACCGTATCATTTGTAAAAACCGACTCAAAGTGGAAACATACCAAAAACCGTCACAAAACATGTGATACAAGCGAGTGAAATATCATATATTCAAAACATTAATATTATAAGTCGCTACGTAAAATTATACGATAAACGAACGATTAGAATTATTATAAATGAAAACCGTAAACAACAATCACAAACAACATACAGCAGGTACCAGCCGGTCAGGCTGACCGGCTGCCGGTCCACCGGCTCAGGCCAAGGCCTCATACAAAAACCAACATCAAACTTCAGTGTGTCCCAGCCGGTCAGGCTGACCGGCTGCCGGTCAACCGGCTGGGACCAAAGGGTCTTTTGAAAAACAAAGGAAGGAAGGGGGTGTCTCAGCCGGTGGTCTGACCGGCTGCCGGTCGACCGGCTGAGCCCAACCTCATATTCCAAAATCACGTAAAAATGCCAAAATATACAGCAGGTGCCCCAGCCGGTGGTCTGACCGGCTGCCGGTCGACCGGCTGCCGGTCGACCGGCTGAGGTCAGCAGTACACGAAAATGCCTTGTTTCATCAAAGTCGACTTTTGATAATTATCGACTATCATTCTAATTCATCAATACTCATGTAAATACTCAATAAACAACATCCATCAACAATAATACAAGTCATAAGCTTACTAACTATAATCCAAACACGGTTTCTATCCTAGAAATCACATAAAACACGTAAATGATATCGAGTAACCCTTCACCGTTACCTTTAAGCGTCTCTACTAATCGTCAAGCTCCTCTTCAATAAGGTAATAGTCTTTGTCGGGATCTTGGAGGTCACCGCCTACAAATAGATCATAAAAGATGAATGAAATTCATCTTGAGAAAGACGGGAAATTTGAAAAGCGAGAAAGACGATGATTTTAACATCAACACGGATAGAGGAAGGTAACGGGAGAAGAATAAGACGAACTTACGTGAATTCTATCGAGTAACGAAGGAGTTACGATGATTCAAAGATCGAAAATCAAAAGGGAGGCAAGATTTGAGATTTCTTAAGGAGGAAGCAATTTGGTTTGTGTTTGGTTGAATGAAAATTAGGTTAAGGGAGTTAGAGTATGAGTAAGGAAAAAGTCAAACAAAAAGTCAAACTCGCCTTAAGACGGGATTCTCATGGAATCTCGCGGAAATTCCCAATACGAACTCGGAAATTCTAAATTCGACTCGGAACATAAAAATCTTAATTAAAACTTAAAATTACTGAAAAGATTTCGTAAAATATTTCTACTAGAAAAATAGGGTACATTTCCGGGTGTTACAGGTTGATGGTTACAATCACCCACTTTGTCTTTTCCCTAACAATGCACTTTTACTCATTGCTTAGTTGGCGTACAAGGGTACTTTATCCACCTCGCTTCGCGGCTTAGGATATTGACGCTTTATAACAGTATAATCAAGGAATCGAGCAATATATTATGCTATAATAACTCAGATTACCCATTATTGACAACTATTACCTATCATCGTGATCCACATGCACTTACTTAACTTTGAACACTCCACTCACCTATTCTTACCAAATTAATTTTCATACATATAACCATCGAGAATACCTCAAAATATCAATCCACTACAACAGTATTCCTTTCCACAATTTTATCGAATGTTACCAACACCGCATACTTTAATATCTACTCTTCCATCATGAACTCACATAACATCCAAACTTTCAAATACATATTGTAACTTACCAACTAATAACCAATGCCAAATAAATGCAAATAGAACAGCTTACATCCATTAACAACAATAAACACACTTCAATGTATTACGTTATGCAATTTCATTACTTCAACTGTCAAAACAACAAGAATTTATTATTACTTTATTTAATATAAATATTCATTGAATTGCCAACAAATAATAACTAAAATTTAAGAATGTGAAATTTATAATTTAATAAGGAACACAAGAAATTTAAAGCTAACTAAATGCAATCCATAAAATCAACTATCTCACATAAACTACTTGTCACTATTTTCTACTCCACCCTGCACTTTGCTTTCTGATCCCGTCGCTCTTCCTACTACATTAGAGTTCTCATTATTAAATCTTTGATAAGATGCTCCTCCTCCCAGTATGTTGTAAGTCCTTTGATGGCCCCATTGACCTGAATTCATGTTATTTCCCACACTTGATGATGGGGTTTGATAGCTCCCCTGACACACTAAAAGAAAACAACGTTCAGGCGACTGACGTTGGCGACTGATTTCAGTCGCCAAGACCCAGTCGCAGGCCTTAGTCGCCAAATAAAATTCGGGCGACTGATTTCGGTCGCCAAATTTGGCGACTGACAAAAGCTTCGCCAAATTGGCAAAATGGCGACTGAAATCAGTCGCCCAAATTGGCGACTGAATGGTGAAGTAGTCGCCAAATTGGCGACTGATATCAGTCGCCAATTTGGCGACCACTCCACTATTCAGTCGCCAAATTGGCGACTGAAATCAGTCGCTAATCAGTCGCAAAATCAAGTTTCATTTTTAAAAATATTGAGGGTTTGGCGACTGAAAACAGTCGCTAAAAGAACATTTCAGTCGCCAAAACCCCTGTTTTATTGCACGAAAATTTCTGTTTTCATCCTGCCATTTCATTACCATACCATACCTGCAAGTACAATAGAAAACAACCACAATTTCACACATTTACAACAACACGATGAGAAACGAACATCCTCATATATATCAAGAAAATCAAATCAAGTTTACAAATCTTGATAAAGGTTTACAAAACCAAGTTTAGACAACCACAATTAACAAGTTTCTAAACTAAAATTAAAAGCCAAGGAAACCCATATTGGCTTCGGCTTGCATACCACCACCTCCATTGCCTTCATCATAATCTCGCCGAAAGGGAGGCGGACCTTGGTTGCAGTTGTTGAACATGGTTTCCATTGCTTTAAATGTTTCTTTCATTATCCGAACTTCCTAATCCCTTTCGGCGTTTCTTCTTCTTTCTTCATCAAGTTGGGCTTGGAGTTTACCTACGACTCCCGTCTCGTAAGTTTGTCTTGAGCTAGAAGGCATCCTTGCCCTTGGAGCTTCGTAGAATACATCCTTAGCCGAGCCAATTCCGTACACACTCCCCTTCTTGAAACCCTTAACCAAGTCGAACCAAATCTCGTTATCGGGCTTCTCGGGTTGCCTGGCTTTCTCGGCCAAAAATGATTCCTACAAAATATAAACATTATGATTAAAAATAGCTACAAAATAAGATAAACATTCAAAAAAATGAACTTATTGTAAAAATCCAAAAATGTTTTGAAACTTACATATAGTTCCTTATCTTTTGGCTTAATCCAATATCTTCTATTATCTTGGAGTCGGGAATGGGTGTCATGGAAGAGCTCCGAAGACGTGGGCGTGTTACCTTTTTTCTTCTTACCCTTCTAAAAGAAGAAATTAAAGACTTGTATAAGAAGATTTTAATAATAAAAAGAATTTAAGTTATAATTTTCAAATGGACGAAAAAGTGGATTAATAAAATGTAAACTTACACCCAAAACTAGGCCAAGAAAGATCGAGATCCTCCGTGATGTGAAGGCTCAACCGCTCCATCTTTCTTTCCTCCTCTTTTATTTGTAGATGCTTGGGCCGACTTAGCCAAAAACTCCGGAGTTTCACGATATTTAAGCATTTCTTCATATGCACCACCTACAATTTAAATTAGTATTATAAAATATGATAAAATTATATTAAATTATAACTATATACAAATAACAAAAAAAATTAAATACCTCTCATATGCTCCGGCTCCTTCTTCCTCTTGACAACCTTATACATGTTGTCCCTTAACCGTCTAGTGCATGTCTCATTGTACCTTTGACGTACAATATACTCTAATCCCGTCGGCCAGTCAAATGTTTTCTACAATTTAAAAGTAAATATTACTAAAATAAATTATTAATTGAAATTATAATAATATAACAAAATATAAACAAAAATATACCCTAAAATTATTGAACCATTCCTCTTTTTCTATGGATGTAGCCTTTGTCCAACAAGTAGGAGCAACCCCCGTCATCTTCATCTTTGTACTTTGAGTACAACCTCGTACAACCTTTTGAGATATATATATATATATATATATATATATATATATATATATATATATATAGGGGCGGGTTCCAGTGCGAACTAGAGTTCGGTGCGAACTGTACGAACTACCTAGATACACAAGTTAGTACTGCCAGATACATGTACCAATACTGTCAGATACACATATTATACATGTATCTAGTAGTATTCATACATGTATCCAGCAACAGTAAGAAATGTATCTTATGTATCCACTTCCCCCACCCCACCCCCCACCACTGCCCCACCCTCACCCCCACCATCGCCCCCACCCTACCACCACAACCACTTTCGTCCATCGCTACCCAACATAAAAGCAGACAAGGACGCCGATGACATCCGGCGACGCACCACTCAAGTGACCACTCCAGACAAATCTAGTGACCATGCCCACCACCCCACGGCCCACACCATTCCAGTATTCAACACCACTAACCACGCATCTCTCATCGCCGCCAACACAGCTACCACTGCCACCTAGCACCACCACCGCCACTGCAACCCAGCACCACACCGGTGAAATCTCATACCACAACCACGACGTTGGCGAGGAACCGGCCATTGTCGTCACCCCAGACTATACCGGTGACTAACAGCAGCCCAAATCCGACGCTCAATCCCGTCACCAACACCATTCAACATCACGAGCCAATCACCGGCGCTCCCCTTGCCACCGAATCTCTGCCACTGTCTCCCCATCGCTGGCCATTTTTACTCTAGCCACAACGACCACCGTCCTCATATCTAAAAACAAATCTAGAAAACTTAATCTCGCAAATGCTCTTCACTTGATATTCCGAAGCAAACATGTTATAGACGGCCGTAAAATATGTGACCGTCACCGGCGACGGTGATTCTATGCCATCAACAAGGCGATGATGTGGTGCAAAGATACAGAGGAGATGGCGTGTGAGAAGAGGGCGAGGATTAGTCGTATTTGAGGTTGGTGGTGGCCACTGGCGGTTCAATGTCGGCGTTTGAATGCCAGGGAAGAAATGAGTGGTAAGGTTTGGGTTATGGAGTGAGGAAAGAGATGTATAAGGGAAGTGTAGAGTCTATTGATCGAATACGAAAGAGGGGGGGGGGGGGGGAATTGAGTATTAAAAACTAGCCCCACTTTTTCTATTTATATGATATGTAATTAATTATTTGATCTTATGAATTAAAATCAACTAATTAATTAATCAAAGTAAGCGCAAGTAACGAAATAACGAAAAGTAAAGAGAGTAGAGAGAGGCACACGACTTTTGAAGTGGTTCAGTTTCACACGTTGAAACCTACGTCCACTATTCTCGATTAATAATTCTTAGTACCTTTCCATGGATTACAAAAATTATCAACCCACTCGTATAATCAACACTATGATTATAACTCAAGGTGAGTATCGCTAAATACTCTATACTATCTTACGCTAATAAGAAAGTACAATATAACTCACACAGATTCCCGTTAAAGAATTGTAAGCTTATAATGATGTACTATTATCCAATAACGTATTTCAATCAAGCGATTGATAATAATTGATGCACGACTCTTTTGAAAACAAACACTAAAAATAATATATATTTTGCTCAAAGGTTTGCTTTAAAACTGTAACACCCGCAAATGTACCCTATTTTAAATAGTAAAAATATTTTAGGGATACTTTTCAGTGAAATTTAGTTTTAATTTAGAATTTAATGTTCCGAGTCGAATTTAGAATTTCCGAGTTCGTATTTGGAATTTCCGCGAGATTCCATGTGAATCCCGTCTTAAGGCGACTTTGACTTTTGTTGACTTTTTTCCCTACATATCTCATACTCCCACTTAACCTATTTTCATTCACACAACTCAACTTTTCCTTCTTCTCTAAGAAAACCCCATAAAACCTTGCCTCCATTTTTGATCCGTCTTAGATTCGTCGCTACTCCTTCGTTACTCGCTCAAATTCACGTAAGTTCGTCTTATTTTTCCCCTCTCATCTTCCTCTATCCGTATTGGTAATAAAATTACCGTCTTTCTCGCTTTTTAAATTATCCGTCTTTCTCAAGGTGAATGATATTAATCTTTTATTATCTAATTGTATGTAGGTGGAGAAGAGGAAGGTTTAGAAATCGATTAAAGACGCGAAAAGGTAACGGTGAAGGGTTACTCGATATCATTTACTTGTTTTACATGATTTCTATGTTAGAATTCGTATTTAAAATACGATTAGAAAGCTTAGGAATTGTATTATTGATAATGATTGTTGTTAGTTGATGACTTTTGATGATGATTATTGATTGTTGATAGTTGTTAGAAGTGAATCATGAAAATTGAAAATGTTTGAATGTATGTTGAAGGCTCTCGGGTGAACTGGTACCTCATGTCACGGGCGTGACTTGTGCAGTTTCACTGCACTGACCCCTTTTCGTAAAATGATCATATCTCCTTCGTTACTTGCTTGTTTTAGGCTTGTGACCTATCGTTGGAACCGTAAGAGGATAAGCTATCACCTCAACTTAGAACTTCTGTATTTGCATATCTATAACTCTAGTTATGACAGTTTGAAGTGAACCCTTGTTTTAGTTAGTTTCCAAACTTGTTGTTTTGGAGAGCTGATCTATGTTTTTATTTATTATGCTTCATAAACTTGTTCTAATGCTTAAGTATCATGTATTGATTCATTTTTATCATAGTTAAGTTAATATAATTCCCTATTCTCATGCTTGGTGACGGTTTTTGTTATGTCCCACTTTGAGTCGGTTTTTACAAATGATATGGTTTGAGCACTATTTTGTCTTGTGCTTTGTACTCTCATTCCCTTGGCTCCATTTACGTTCGTAAGGCTTGAATGTCGGAACGGGGAGGTATTTTACTGCTTAAATGCATGTGTTAGTGGGCATACGACGACGTTGTTGGGAGTTGAACGCATTGCGTTGATCGACCCGGCCGTCAAATGTTGTGTACTTGCGAGGTGGTGTTATTTGCATGTAGCGTACCGCTTGTTATGAGGCTTGTGCTCTTTTCCGCCTTTTTCGTGAATTGATCTACCGAATTTGGGGTACTCGGCGTCTATGATTGACCGAGTCTTGGATGCGAAATGTTATCGCATGTCGAATCGGAAAATGTGATTCTGAGAATCTGGCCAGGTTTTTAGATTCGGAGCCTTATCGTTTCTACCGGAGGAAATTAGTCTCATATACGAAATGGTTGACTCTCATCTTGGTATCCTTAGGTCGTTCGGGAAATGTATCTCGTGATGCCCTTTTAAAATCATCCTTGCCATGTACAACGTCTGTTGGTTTTCTTTTTACCGTGAGGATGTCGTCTTTTGTGTCGTTTGTCTTTGAATGCTTGATTTCCATGATTTTATTCATGGTCATTGCATACTGGCATCGTCAATATATTGGATGTTTGAATGGATGATAATATGATGGATTAATTGTGATCATCGTATGACTTGGCATGGTTTGGTTGTCGAGTCTCAATCTTATCAAACTTATACCGCTAACGGTGAGATGCAAGCCCTAGTGAGCGTATTCGGTTGCCTAAGCGTGTTTCCCCCGAGTCTTTGTATAGCATGATGGATTCGATCTTGTACTTCATATGCTTTTATCATTATATATTGGATTGCCTATCTATTCTTATCGTATCTCACATGTATATCTATATATGCATGATTTTACTTTTGTATTTCCTTATATGTACGTTAAAGGTGATATGGCTGGGAGAACCCGGCGTTACTCCCCACTGACTGTGGCGTTCATGTTTTTCATGGATGAACAGGTTGCTTGCATGGTTGGCTTTTTGCTTGACATTTTGGGTTCGGGTGTGAGCTAGCGGGCGTTGTCCCTGGATTAAAACACCTCTAGACGATTTTAGCTTATTTGCTAAACACTTTTAGTTGTTAACATTTTGGAGAGACTTCGTCTCTTGATGTAGTATAATTCGTACTTTAGTTTGTAATTTTTGACACTCCCCGTATTCTTTCCTTGCATGTATAAAAGTTTTTAAAAGTTTTATATTTCCGCTATATAATTCACATGCTTGTATGTTTTATATTTCCGTATTCACGAGGGTTGTCACATAAATAAAGAAGGTAATCATTAAATACAAAATAATTTATTAAATCCAAAAATAATTATTTTAATAAGAGAAATGGCAAATAAAAATTATTATAAAACACGGGGTGTTACAGTCCGTATATTATATTGCTAGTATATTTGTGTTTTATATTATATATTTTACGTGAATATCTTGCATATTAAGTATTTTATGAATATTGAAATATGGACCACATATTTACCAAAAACTCATCTTACTCACTTCCCATATTGACCAAAATTCTACCCATGTGTTTGCACTTGACCGAAATTCCCAACAAAAATATCCTACCATATCTTTTTATTTACCTAATTTTATCTTTACCATATCTCTCATATATTTACCCTAGATTCTTTTCCTATCCTACTCAAATTCAAAAACAAAAAAAAAACAAAAAATAAGGAAAAAGAGGGGAAAGGACGGCACTTTCACGTGCAAACCTCCAAAAACAAAACCCAACACTCCACCTATATATACATCACCATAAATCATCACCATACATCATCACCCATCACCATCATCTTCAACCTTTCAAAAAAAAAGGAAACAAACACAACAATGGCTTCCAAGACTACCAAGAACACACCTAAAACACCCAAAAATAACACCCAAAATTCGTGCATGACACAAAATCTTGAACAAACCCCTAACCCAAAAAAGAATACCCCTACCTCGACACAATCTGAGTCGGGCACGGTTCTTGAGGGATCCAAAAGACGTCGACTCAACTTGGGTAAGAACAAGGTCACCCATGAGCCTGAAAAACATGAGGATGGCGTAATTACGGACGATGTTAATCAGCCTCTATTTCGCGAATTTATGCCGCAAGCTACGACATCCGGGCTCGATAAATTAAGACTAACAAAGGAGGACCGCAAGTTAATTAATCGGGTTGCTAAATATACTATTCACGGTGGTAGGAGCTTTCTGAAAGCTTGGTGTGATAAATATTCCGCTTTGAAGTTTTTCAACGATTTCTTGAAATTTCAAGAATGGGAGGACATATCTCGGTTTTCGGGTCATATCTATCCTATTGAGGTAATTCAATTTCACGCTTCCGTCTCTTTAAAGTCTGGAACTTTGCATGCTACGGTTAATGGCCGTGAGATTTTCGTCTCCATTCATGATTTTTGTACTCAGTTTTCGGTTCCTGATGATGGGGCCGAAATAAATCCGAGTACGGCATGTGACGAGTTATCTGATTTGGCTAAGGTGGCGGTCAAAAAGTATTTTGATGAGAATGTTATTTTGTCAAAATGTGTGTTGGCCGTAAATGTTTCACCAAAATTGAAATTTTTCTTTAACGTTTTATGGAACACGGTGGTTCCGCGTCGGGATGGTCGTGATAAGGTTAATTGCTATGAAATGACACTTGTCCGGAAGTGGCTTGAGGGTGAACGGGTTAATTTGGCTTTTCTTGTATTTGCTCGTATTTTCCAAACAAGGTTCTCGGTGACGGAGGACAAGGTATATACGACTTTGGACCTTCCTTACGGGATATGGATTTCTCGAACTTTGGAGGAAAATAGGTTAGTCGACCCGGCTAGCTATGGTGTTAATCTTAAGGATGAGATTAACAATACTTATTTAAAATTCATGAAAATCGCAGTCGTGGGTCCGGAGTTGGTATTTCAAGCAAAGGGTGGTTCGGTTGTTGATAAACCGATTGGTGTTGATTTTTCATATCTTGAATCCAAATTGGATGTGTTTATGGGGAAGGTAATGGAGCGCCTTGATGCGCAAGACAAAATTCTTGGTAATGTTATGGAAAAAACGGTGGAAACCGTAACCTTGGTAGGCACAACTCGCTCAACCCGTGACCATGGTGGGTCGGTTGCGAGTGACGAGTTGAAGGCATGGTTGTCGGAGGTTGATGGTCACCTTTCCAAAATTGAAAGGAATTTGGTGGATGTCCGGCAAGAACGTTTTAGGCAATGGGATTGGATGCAATTCTTGGTAAGTCAAGGAGGTGCATTGGTGAAGAGTGGTGCAAAGATGCGAGATGGGATGCACACCATCTATGATGCGACGAAGGCTCTATCCATGAAGGTCCAAAACTTTGATGCGTGCCTCACCGCGCAAGCCACTCATGTTAAGAAATACTTTGATCGTCTTGACACCATTGAGTACCGTACCCGACCCGGTTATGTTGACCTTCCCGTCCCTCGTCCTCCCCATATGCCTTAGTTTTTATAATCTTGGTTTGTTTGCACTTGAAATACTTATCCTACTTGTCAATTCGGCCCATTTTGGCTTCCTCTTATTCGGCCCATTGGCATTAAATTATCCTTTCTTGTGGTTTGTAGTTTAATTGACATTACGTACTTGATTTTGCTTGCTTATGAATCGTTTAGTATTGCATATTTGCATATCTATCTATTTCTTGCCTTGGATTATATTATTCTAGTCATTTTATGTCCTTCTTCTTGTCTTATCAATGATGTCAAGAGGGGGAAGAAATGATATGATTTGAGTCTTTGCTTAAGCTTGCTCCTTGTCAAGACCCGTTATCTCTTAAAGTCTTTCAAGTTATAAATTTGGTTAGTTTGTTATGTTCTTGCGATCAACGTTACTATAACTTTGGTAGTATTTTGTTGAGGGGGAACTAAACTTAGTCACAAATCATAAGAGACTTGTCATCATCAAAAAGGGGGAATTTGTTGGATCTATGGTATAGTTTTGATAATGAAGAGTGTATGTATTCGATAATATGGTTAATTGATAGATTTGATTTAATTGATATATCATATGCACGTAATTGTGTGCTTTAGTCTTATTATAGCTAACAACAATTACAAGTAAGGAGATCAAAGTTATAAGAGCTTGAGGTATAACTTTGAAGATTTTAGTGAGACAAAGTTATAGGCACTTGAGGTATAACTTTGGAAGTTCATATGCAAAGTTATAACTATTCTGGTTATAACATTGAAGAAATAATTGAAGCAAGATTTACTTCAAATAAAACAAGACTCAAGATGGAGGGTCTTTGTGATCAAGATAAAGCGATGATCCGTATACTGAAGATCTTTGTGAAGATTAGATACTATAGGTCGTCATTCGGTAACTATTCCATTAGAGTGATTTTTATGTAGGTAAAGTTATAACTATTTCACTTATAACGTTACCTACTAAGTTCAAAGTTATAGCTATTTCACTTATAACTTTGAATGCCGAAATTAATGCATGATTTTGGAAACAAAATATTTTAAATGTTTTCAAAGAGAGAAAGAGTATTCTATATTTATCAAAAGTTTTATATAGTTAATGTATTTATGAAATTATGTTGGTTAGTAATACAACTAATGGGTTGTCATGCTACCTAAGGTTTCTAATACATTATATCTCATTTTGTTTTTAACCTAATAAGCCCAACTAGTGGTTGTGCCACCTAGGGTTTCGAAATACCTAGGGTTGCGTGCATATGGACAACAACCTAGGGTTGCGTGAAAAAGAGGAAAACGGCATCTTTGGCACATTTTACTCTTTGGATCAAAATAGGGTTGTACAACATACTTTCACAACAATATTTTGAGATAAAAGATAAATATCTTTCTTAAAGAAAAAGCTAGGGTTTAGTGTTTACCTCCTCTCCTATGCTTCTACTATAAATACTCCATTGATCTCAAACATTCAAAGAGATTTCGATGCACATTTGAGAGAATTTTACAAGTTGTTTTTAAACAAACTTTGAGCAAAATATTTATTATTTTTATTGTTTGTTTCGAAAAAGTCTAGCATCAATCTTTGTCAATCACTCGAGTGAAATACGTTATTGGATAATAGTACATCACATAATCTTACTTATTCTTTAACGAGAATCTTTGTGAGTTATATTGTAATTTCTTATTAACGTAAAATAGTATAGAGTATTTAGCAATCTGAGTTATAATCATAGTTGATTATACGAGTGGGTTGATAATTTTTATAATCCGTATAGAGGTACTAAGAATTATTAATCGAGAATAGTGGACGTAGGTTTCGATTTGTGAAACTGCACCACTTTAAAAATCTCGTGTTCTTCTTTATTTCTGTATTTCGTTACTCGCATAATTCATTGATTAATTATTTGGTTGATTTTACTAAATAAAATCAAGTAATTAATTATACATTATATAAATCGAAAAAGTGGGGTAGTTTTTAATACTCAATTCACCCGCCTCTCTTTCGTATTCGATCAATAGAATCTACAGACACCCTAAAAAGGAATAAGACGACAATTGACCGGGACGGAGGGAGTAATATTTTACACGTTTTTTTTATTGTACTTCCTTTTATTCCTTAGAAATGTCTCATATTCCATTTTTTGCTATTCATTAAAATTACCCCATTTTCCTCTTTAGTACTCCCTCTTATTCAAGGTTAATTTCCCATTTGTATACTTCGATTAAGGAAGTGAATCTGGATTTCACAAAACACACTACCGCATTATGATATTGGATTTGGACTACATAGGATTTCTAAATAATGAAATAGGAATAATGCCCCAATAATCCAAAAAGTAAATATAAAAGTTGACCTTGAATAGGAGGAACTAGACTACGGAGTATGCATTTGTTAGTACAGTAGGTCTTGCTTGCGACGGATCGGATCTTGCGACGGATATTTTGTGAGAGAAAATGGGTAGAGGGGACAAGGTGGGCACCCCCCATGTGCTTCTCCACTCACCCTTGATGGGTATTTTGTGAGAGAATATGATATCCGTCTTAAGCTTGCGACGAATAGTGTCCGTCATAAATGAGAATTTGTGTTGTTAGTAAAAGTGTCATAATTTATTGGTGAGAATCGCTCCTCCAATCACAACAGTAAATAATTTGTGCAAGAAGTTAATGTGATATTTCTAAGGAATGAGGAGGAATATGAAATTTTAAAGAGCTTGTCGGTGCAATTTGCCCAATTTTGAGATGGATTAGAGTAAAACAAGTTTTAAGACTATAAACGATAGGGGTGAGCAAAACCGGGTACCCGATACGGTTGTACCCGATACGGTTTTAATAACCGTATCGGGTACCCGGTTTTTGGAAGGCCAAAAATTAGAACCCGGATTCGACCCTGTTTAACCGGGTACCCGGTTTTCGTATACCCGGTTAAACCGGGTACCCGAAAACCGTATACCCGGATCCGGTTTAATTGATAATGCACAAACCTGGAAATCGAGTCCACAACATTAGTAACGACCAATAAATAAGATGCTTATATAATCCACTATGATCATTATTACAAAACACAATTACTTGCAAAGTCAGTAGGTAAAATAGCTAAATACAAATTTGCAAAATTTCACAGAGAAATTTTGTTACTGATAAAGTGAGTTGCGTATATTACAAGTTTTACATAAAATGATTGGTGCTCAAAATTTAACCCATATAGTCAAAATAGAAAACAAAATTTTACATACAACTTTTTTTTTTGGTTATTTTTAATTAAACCGGGTCAAAACCGTATACCCGGTTTTGATTTTCCCGGACCCGGACCCGGTACGGTTTTTTAAAAAACCGTATCGTATACCCGGAAATTCGTATCGTGTACCCGGAAATCCGTGTAATTAAAACCGTATACCGTATCGTATCCATATATTAAAACCGTACCATATATTTTTGCTCAGCCCTAATAAACGAGACATTTTTGGAGAGAAAAAAAAATGTGGTGTTCCCCACGTATGATAGACTTGTTCCCCACGTATTGAGACTTATCAAAAGTAGCAAGCTACCCTTTTCTAACTCCCCCCTCATCTATATATACAAAGTTTATACCAAAAAGGCCTTGTGCTCAGAAGTCACAAGTTATAACACAAACAGCTCTCAAATTTCAACAACCACCAAAAGTCTAAACCAAAAATGAGGAGAGAAGGTAGGCCACGCGGTATGGTCCAAACCTTGAGCATCCTACCCGCACCATTCAATAACTCACGGGTCGTAAACAAGGTGGATGTACCCCCAACTGCCGGCCTCTTCGTTAAGGTCTCCCCCAAACCCACCAACCATTCTAAGTTCACCGGTAAATCCTACCGCCACCAGAAATCCAAGGACAAGTCCAAAGGGTCATACAAACTCAGGTCCATTGATGACAAATTGAGTTACAAAGTTATTGGTTGGACCCTTATGGCTGATGATCGCTCTCATAAGACCCCTGCTGTTGGCTACTCTGCTTCCAGGATATTGAATGATTTGCACCAAAACCATTTGAGTTACGACGATTGCGATAATGATTACGATTATGATGATGATGGTAGTGAGATGGATGTGTCATGTGTGGTGGACTTGAATGTTGATGATGAAAAGGCTAGTGTTGAAATGGAAGTGTGTAGGGAAGTGGTAGTTATGGATCATGATGATGACATTATTATTCATGGGGGTGTTATGGCAGATGGTGATGATGGTTATCAGGGATTTTATGACATTTCAGGTGTCTTTTCTACAATGGTTGATGATCAAGACCAAGATGAAGATGAAGAGGAGGAAACTTGGTTTCTGGTTGGAGGGATGTGATTATCATTGCATCATTGCTTTCTAATATTATTAATTGTTAATAATTCGTCAAACTGTAATTGATTACGCATCTAGAATTGGTTTTAATTGTTGTTTATCCTCGTCTCAAGTGCAGAAGGGAATATGGGATATCCGGATATGTTACTAATTCAACGCTTCAACTTTGCTTGTACCATTTCTGTAACTTGTGTGAATAATACAATGGTTTACTACTTTTTAATATACGCTTTTCTAGCTTAGTCAATTCCATCTCCATCTTTCTATTCAATGGTAATTATGGTATACTACTTTTTAAGTTAGAACAACTTTATTATAAATACAATGTGAATAGTTTTACTGCTAATTGTACCGCAATACTTCCTCCCTATTCTTTTGGAGTTGATTTTACTTAACTTTTCTAATCTGAACTTACAAGCTCCCGTCCCATCCACGGGCCGGATCTGGGATCCATTTTTTAAACCCGCCCTGCCCTTTGGCTTGCCAATTTAAGAAATAAAATAAATAAAATAAATAACCTACCAAGGCTCGCCAGCCCAGCCCGCCCAACAACCGGCTCCGGGTAGCCTCTCCATACAGCCTCGGCTCCGCCCGCTAGATCTGCCCATAATCACGGTCGGTCAAGGGCTTAATGGGAGTGAGACCGGCCCACCCACGACCTGCCCTGAACCCAGCTCGTGGCCACCCCTCTACTAGTTATAGGGCTTAATTATTTTGAACTTAATTTACTTAATTAAACTTAATTTATAGGAACTGAATTTAACTTATAGAAGCTTAACTTTTCTTAACTTAACTTATAAGAGCTTAACTTTTCCAAACTTAAAAGAGCTTATACTCCCTCCGTTCCAATCATTTATTTGCCTTTTGATTAAAATACTCCTCAAAAAGAATATAAAAGGCAAACAAATGAATGAGACGGAGGGAGTAATAGTTTAAGTTTTCTTAACTTAATTTATAGGACCTTCACTTTTCTAAACTTAAGTTATAAGAGTTCAAATTAACTTAAAAGTAGTGATTTTAAGGCCAAAACAATATGGTCTTAAGAGGAAATAGTGTAGGCGGTTGCAATGGACGTATGGGCCCATATTCCAGCTATAAAAGGTATTTGAAGGGCCCATATCTCTCTCTTTCTTATAGTGAGAGAGAGAGAGAGAGAGATAAGGTTAGAACCCTAAGATCCCTTTGCTTGGTAAATGATAAGTAATCTTTTGTACTAATTTATCCCCCGTTTTAGCTCGATTTCTATATGATTTATGCACTTTGTTAAGTGATTAACGAGCTATTATTGCTATTCTAGTTGTTTTGCGTGCTTTGTCTCGTTTTATAGGAAATGAAGCGGTTTTGCTATATTTTCTTACTATTTGGAGCAAAGGAACTAGAATACGATTTTTCGAGGAACCGATGATAGCAATTTCACGATTTGACTAACGATTCCGCTACATCCTTCCTCGAGTGGACTCATCTTGGACTTTGACTTTGTTTCTCAAAGGAAAACATCAACCCAAGTCAAAGGAAGACTAGCCCAAGTCCAATTACGTGTTACATTGACCAAGACCAAGGCATAGGATTCCGTGCCCAAAGACGAAATTGGAAGAGACGAAAAATCCATCAGGGTTACATACCCGATCAGATTACCACATACCCGATCGGGTATGTCTGCTGATGAGCGTCTCTTGGCTCTTCTTCTACCAAGCTTTAATGGAGTGTTTTATGGCTTTGTCTAGGGTACGAATTTGGACGAAATACAGCAGCTATGCAGCCCTATAAAAGCCAAGGATCACAACACAATTTAGGCAACAACTTACAACTTAGAATTACACAATTAGCATACACATTATATATTTCTTTCATACAAGTTTTAGTTCATAGTTTCTAGTTTATGCAATCTTAGACTGTTTTTATAGTAATCTCCAAGTACTTTTCTAGTGTTCCTATAAGCATTTGTCATTACATTGGGTTGGATATTTGTTCTTTACTTTCTTTCTTACATAATTTGCATTCCAATCCCGGTAATTTTCTATCCTTCACTTATGCAATTTTCATCATCATGAACTATAATCTCATTAGTCTTCTTTTTATATTGTTGTTGGTAGGAAATCCATGTAAAAGTAATCTAGTCAAAACCAAAATATCATTTAACATGTCATGTTTTATTTTGCCTAATCATATAATAATCATCATAGAATTCGTCACTAGAATCATTATTAATATAATCACCTTAATCATTGTAGTACTTTTATTTCGTAGTTTAATATTGTTCATCATTTTCCTCTTAATCTATTTAATCACATAAATTGAATTTAGTAAAATGTAAGATTATCATTATGTAAATACAATAAATAAAGTTGAAATATTGAAATGATTTGCTAGTTAAAATGAATTAAAAGAAGAGTCGATACCAATAGAACCACCTAGTTTGTTTCTTCCTTTGGTCGTGTCAAATTCTATAACTTTGTTTAGTGGCCATAAACAATTGTTTGTATTAGTCAATTTCCGTCTTAGAAACGAGAGTTGGGATGGGAATTAGGACTACCAATAGGGGTTTAGTGACCTAACCAGGCTGAGAGGACGTTATGACCCATTAAAAAGTTGGTACGAATCCGAGAGGAATATACCGCTACAAGGCTTAGACAATCGTAGTAATTCTAATGTTGGTATCAATAAAGCTTTTAAATCATTTGACATGAATTTCTAATTCTCTATATCAATTTGATTAGATAGTTTATTTTATTGTTGTTTAGTTAGTTTACTTTACCGTCATTTTTATTACCGTTCTTAGATAGTTTACTTTATTGTCAAAATTGCTAGTGTATTAGTTTAGTTAGATAGCTTTTCAATATTGTCATTTTAATTATCGTTCTTAGTTAGATTTAATTATCGTTACCTTTCTTTCCGTCAATTAGATTAGATTTATTTTTATTGCAATTCCATACTCGTCATTTAAATATCGTCATTACATATTTGTCATTTTATTTCATGCTAGTAGTTTAGACAATCACCCCAAATGAATCGAACTTAAATGAAAATCACTCCATAACAATTCATAGTTAACACGTACTCCCTGAGGATCGATCCCTACTTCCCTAATTACATTCCTTATGTTGTTAGCCTAAGTGTGGGTAATTATCTTTGCATCGGGCTTGCGACAGGTCGGGTCAAATTTTGGCGCCGTTGCCGGGGAGAACGGTTTTGTTTATCTATGTATTGCTGATTTTTGTTTAAAATTCTACCATTTTTAGGTGTAGCCGTACCTTAAAATCATTACTAACTTTCCTTTTTGTGTTTTTCTTGTAGGTTGACAAAAATGGTGCGAACAAAAGATAATCCTAAGTTCTGGGTTTTTGAACTAGCTAATGGGATCCTAAGGGTCCATATCACTCTAATTGCTCTCATTGAAGGTAACCAATTCAGTGGCGAGCCAAATGAAAACCCATCACACCATATCCAAACCTTTTGTGAATTGTGTCAAACTTTTATGAGGGAGGGGATCACCCAAAACCAAATCAAAGAAACTCTCTTTCCTTTATCACTAAAGAGAGAAGCCAAATGATGGTTCACCCGTCGTTTAAAAGATGCCACAAAACCAATGAAGTGGGAAGAGATCGTCATAGCTTTCTACCGTAGGTTTAAAACTCAATCCACCATGTCAAACCTATCTAGTAATTCACAAAAAGAAAGTGGGGAAGGTTCCAAAAGTAATGGGGGAGAGCGAAAGAAAAGCCGAGTGGAAACCTCAAGTGATGTTGACACTACCATTTCCTTAGCCTGTCCCGTTCCATCAAATGAAACCACCCCAAAAAGTACTTTATATCGTCTGAAAGCTTTAAACCCGTTTACCTCACTAAAAACCCCTTGTGAACTTTGTGGAGGAATAGGGCATGTACCTCAAAGATGTGGGAATAAACTCACACCATTAAATCTCTTTCACCCAAAATTTCGCCAAACTCAACCCACTAATACACCTCATACCATTCCACACTCATCCTTTCAAAATGATCAAGTGATAGCAAAAGTAGATGTCAAGTTGAGGGAAGTAATCCCAGCCCAACATAACATGTACTCGTACTTCTTTTCTACAATATGCTCACTCAAATCAACCATTTTGTCTCTCCAAAAGAGAGTAGAAGAGTTGACCCCGTCGAGTTCTAGCCAAACCACCCAAGAGAGTGAAGAACCGTTGATTGTCACAATCGACATGATTAGTGACAAACCTTTTGATAATCCTCTTGGGAATAGAAAGAGTAAGGAGCCCATCTTTAGGTTACCCTACGAACTTTGTAATAATCCTACACTAGCCAAACCAACCCGAGACCCTACACAAGAGGAGACATCCCGTCTCGAATCTTTGATCATGACATTGATAAAAGCTCAAGGGAAATTAGAAGAAAGAGTTGTTGAAACAACAAAGGCAAATGACAAAGCTTTCTCAAGGTTGGAGGCAAGGATTGGCAAAACATCTCAAGAAGAAGAAGCAACCCAAGATTCTCACAAGGAACCTCCCCTTGTAGAAGGGAAGGTTATCATTCCTTCAAAACTTAAAGATCCAGGTTGTTTTAATATTTATTTCACAATGAGTCTTCATAAGGTCAAAAATGCATTATGTGACTTAGGGGCCGCTATTAGTGTCATGCCCTTTTCCTTCTATCACGACCATTGCCCAATACAAATGAATATTACAAATACTAGCCTTCAACTAGCCGATGGATCTATGCATACTCCAGCAGGAATTGTGGAAGATGTGCCCATTCGGATTGGATACTTCCTTATTCCCGTTGATTTTTATGTAATATTTTCAAAGAAAGATAGAGACGACTATATTATATTAGGAAGACCTTTCCTAAATACAGTTGGGGCTTGTATAGATGTGCAAGGAGAGAAGATCACCTTTGAAATGGATGGATCAAATGCCACTTTTGATAGAAAGGGGAATGTATTGAGTGTAGGAGATGGTGACCTCGAAGCATTCAAAGCTTCAGAAGTGTATTTGGATGAGATTGTCATGGATGTTGGCAAGGGTAAATGAAAAAAAAAAAATTCAAGGACGAAATCAAGATACAAGGAGCTCATATCCCTTCACAAGGCTTAAGGAGAAAAAGAAATTCAAAGTCTAGCATGACTTAAAAATGCGCTTGTCGAGAGGCAACCCGTCTTTCTATTTACTTTCTTTTTATGCATTCTTTATTTCACTAATTAGACAATGTTTTTGTTTTGGACTATTTGGACACTCTTTTTGAAATTTTGAGTTGTAATAGTTAGGAAACAATTTTCGTTTTACTTGTTATTTTCATTTTTAGAAATGCATGCTTAGTTGATAGTTTTTTGTACTTGGAATTGGAGGACCTATTAAGATGAAAATGAGCTACCCTTGGCCCATGTTGCCAAGTCCATTAAGGTTAGTAAGTATGATCAAGTCCATAGCCAAAAGGTAAGAGCAAGTAACAAAGAAAAAAAGAAACAAAAACCGGATCAGCACACTTCCCCGATCGGATTCATGCATACCCGATCGGGTAAGTTGTCTGTTTCGAGTTTTGTTCTATTTCTTTCTATAAAACCAACTTGCTTACCTTTCTTTCCGTCAATTAGATTAGATTTATTTTTATTGCAATTCCATACTCGTCATTTAAATATCGTCATTACATATTTGTCATTTTATTTCATGCTAGTAGTTTAGACAATCACCCCAAATGAATCAAACTTAAATGAAAATCACTCCATAGCAATTCATAGTTAACACGTACTCCCTGAGGATCGATCCCTACTTCCCTAATTACATTCCTTATGTTGTTAGCCTAAGTGTGGGTAATTATCTTTGCATCGGGCTTGCGACAGGTCCGGTCAGTAAACAATAGCCTCTATTTATAGGGTAAATGGTGAATATCTCGAGGTGCATGCATGGCGTTTCCCACGCGAGTATTGTTACGGATGCCTTCATGACGTCGAGCTGTCCATTTTTCCCCTTTGAACCTTGATTTTAGTCGGCTAGCCGCCGACCGGTAGGTCAATGTACCTTAGACCGACTTGCGTGACCTTTGAGACACGATTGACATTCATCTAAGCATAGACATTTGGATGATCAAGGAATGATCTCGCAACTGGGCCTTATAGATACCTCAGTTCTACACCTTCTGTCAACCACCCAGTGATGATTGGGCCGCATGTTTGGTACGCGAAACGATTTACGACAGTTCGTTAGTTTATCGTCAAGTGATAGCTCAAACACTTGTGTCTACCCCTTGGTCGTCTTCTACGCACCGGTACAGTCATTTTGGCAGTCATTAGAGTTCATTTGGAGCCCAGGTCGAAAACCGCATCATTTTCTAGAAACCGTTTTAAAATGCCGAGTTAGAACGCTCTAGAATATTCTGGATATTTATTAAATCTTCAAATTCTCTATATTTTTTGGTAAAATATATCTCGTATCTTTTCAAAAGAAAGTATAGATCTACCGCAATTCCATAATAGAAACGTGGAAATCTTTCTTCAGTGAAAGAAAACCTCTTGGGAAATAACGGAGCAGGTGCTGCGTCCCTTTGGAGGATCGCAGCTCCTGTTGCGCCCCTTCTCCAACCTGTTTTCTCCATTTTCAGAATATTTTCGTGATAAGTTTGAGTAATTACTAAACTCTTCATATTTTCTAGTATAAAAGGAGACCTCTAATCTCACTATTTTGGCACGCGAGTGTTCCGCCCTGGTCTTCTCTCTTTGCATTTAAGACTTTGCTCTAAGCTTTCGACACCTACGTGCTTGATCAATCGACCACGTAAGCTCAGATCCTTCTGAGTACCCGTCACGTTGCATGACCGACCAATTTGACCACTACACAATCAACTAATTCAATCAACTTAAATCCTCTAACGAGGGCACTTTCTACGTACATTCGAGTCGAGCATCACTAATAGTTAACTTAGTTAATCTCGTTTCGTCAAACATGTAAGTCTGAGGGTGTAAATCCCATTTTTTATTTGTATTATTTATTTTTCGCTCAATTAATGTAGGATTCACGTCAGAAGTAAATTCAAAACCTTTTTACAAAACCTTTTTAGCAGACGTCAGACGTCAGACGTCGAGAAGAAACGCAGTAGCAGCTGCGCCTCCTCGAAGGATCGCAGCACCTGCTGCGCCTCTTCCAGAGGCTGCCATGCTCCTGTTCTTCTTCTTCTTCCTCTGATCCCTGCGACTTCGTTGTTTTTGTTCTCTTTTTCCTTTTTTACTTCCTTTTGTTCGTACATAAATCATATTTCAATATAATCTTTCATATAAAACGTTTTGCTCTCGGCCTAAATTCCTAATAATTCGATATTAGCGGGTTTTCGTCTTTAAATCAAAATTGGGTCTTAGAGATTTGATTTTTTCATATCAAGTCTCTGAAATTCGTTATTGATACAAATTATAGCGTAACTAATATGTTAAACCACTTCTACTCGAGTTATAGGTCAATAATTAATCGTAAATATACAAAGGAATGTTAACTACTCGCGATTCTGATTTCACAGTCAGAATTCAGCTCAAGAACAGACACAATGAGCCATGCGCCTCTTCCAGAGGACGCAGCTGTTGCTACGCCTGTTCTAAGTTGACTTATGTCCCTGAACTTACGTTCTCGCTTTGACGTAGCTTTAATAACGTAATTAACTAACTATTAGTCGTAATATCGCTCCTAATCTATCTTTTAGTTTTCAAATCTTTTCTTTTTCTTCAAATCTCCGTTTCGAATATAATTCTGACGTGGAACCCGTAATATGTTGTAATCTTATTTAATCATTGTAATTGTATGATTTTGCTTCTCTCTCATATGTAATTAATCCTAAATCCTCAATTTTGACATAATTGAGTGGTAATTACATGCTCACCGACATAATATAATTCACATGCTAGGATAAAATGTTGGATGTTGCATTGCATTCATATAATCGATAACATATCAAATATGAACGATTTCCCTAATCATTAGTAGAGGGCGCTATCGAGGCGGGCGGGATTAGGTGTTCGATTAAAGAGCTTCTTAATACATAGCTTCCTAATACATACCCTCACCCCTTACTCCAGATCTCTGTGAACATCCGTGTTCATTAGCATCCACGAGAGTCATTCTAGACATAGAATGCTAAGGGTAACGAGTTCTTAGTGTTCATGTCATCACTTTGTGTCCTGACCTGGCATAAAGTATTCGAACGGTTCCAATTCCCCATAAAAATTGGTGGCGACTCCACAAATGCATATTTTTACGCTTGTCCTCCCAAGCGCGCCCCTCTGTGGTCCCCCCGTGTACCACATGCCTCACATAGGGATTCGGTCGTAAATTAGTGTCCCTTCAGTAATAATGATATGAAGAGCAATAGTAATGAATGTGTCTTATAGTTTGTTTATAATTTTATATCTGATCCTAATTTCAAGATATATCATTGAAAAATATATACTCCCTCCCATCCAAACCAAAGGTTACATGGGAGGGAGCACAAATTTTAAGAAAACATAGAAAAGGGAAGGGTAGTCTTGAAATGAAAGTAGGACCACTTGATTATTTAATGTTAGTTGGGTGGGTGGGGTAATGGCATATTGTGTAAATATATAGGGTAAATGAGGACTAGTTGGTCTTATTTGTTACCCAAAAAGGAATGGGTAGTTTGGTTTGGATGGTCCAAATAAGGTAAGTGTAACCTTTGGTTTAGATGGGAGGGAGTATATTGTAAATGTATGATCACGAAAGTTTAATGCAACTATTTCATAAAAATATAAAATTGAAATGGTAAATAATAGCTCGGGCAAGGCCGCGCACATAACTAATAATAACTTTGATAACGAAACCTTAATCCACAAAATATTGATAAAAACTCAACCTCAAAGACAAGTGCTTAATGGCAATTGACAACCAAATCTAGACAAAGATAACAATAATACTCGAAAGAATGAGATACGTTTGTCCTTATAAGAAAAAAAAGAGAATATGAACCACTATAAATGTTGCTCAAATTATACCCACACGGCTACACACACTCATTTTTTTTTTCAGTGACTCAATGGTATCTAGTTTACGATTGTACTGTACTTCACTCAAATAAATAAAATATAGTCACCATAATGCAGGCTAAACCAACCAGCCAAGGACCTAATCTACAACCACTTTCCTGGCAACTCAAATGCTACCATCAGAATCACAATCCAATTATAACACTAGTTGGTCTCTCTTGTGACGGTTACAAGCTTATGACGGACTAAAGGTGACCATTTTATGATAAAAAGTAATCATCCATAAAAATGTTATCAGTCATATAATGGTTACATTTTCCATAAAAATGGTCACATTTGCTCTGTCACAAGCTTGTGACGAAAAATGCCCATCACAAATGAGAATTTGTGTTATAACACAAGTGAATTGTTAGAAATAGCTTATTACATCATTTTCAAACCTAAAGATACATAGATATATAAAGGTAAAAATGTTTGATTTATCCAACCCACTATTACCATATTTACTAAGTACCCCCTCCAATCCAATCCAATCAAATCCAATCCAATCCAAACTATCAATTTACTTTTTAGAGGTCAAACTTTCAAAACTTTGATCGTTTATAGATCGGAATATATAGAACTTTAAAAGACGGAAGTAATATATTAGGTTTTGTCACGGAAATATATTTCATAAAATAATATTTTTTGTAAAATAATTCTATATATAAAAGAAGAAAAATGCGGTCAAGGCGTCGCCTCGAAAACCACCCAAAAGCAAATGGGTAATTTGGATTGGATTGGAGTATATAAAAAAAATTAGCAACTCCACTTTTTTTCCCCAAAATTCCAAACTTTTGCGGACATTTCAATTTCACCGAAATGAGTATTATCTTTTTTTTCCCGGACACTATTAATGCGATACCGTTAACTTTATCCCAAGGTAGCTTTTGGCGGAAGTAAAAGAGCATTAATGATTTATATGGATCAAAAAATGTCTTTTGTTTTGGTAAAATGGATGTTTGGCAAAACATTTGGGAGTGAAATGAACTTTCGAAAAAAAAAAATAGAAAATACGTTATGTTGAAAAAGTGGTACAGAACTTGTGAGTTGCGAACATTTTCTCTCTTTTCTTTTTAACGAGATCTATAAGTGTTCTACATAAATTACATAATAATGACAAAATACAGGCTGACGCTGATATCGAGCTGATCGGTTAAAGTTAAACGACAATAATATAAATGGGACAAAATCTTATTGCTTTTTGAAGTATTAATTAATATGAAGACTCACACGCCTATGTGAACCAGATCATCGGTAGTAAGCCATATGCCGCGATGAACCAAACGGAGAAGGTGCAGAACCCGATGTCTTTTGGTTTTGGGTAGCAGGAGTTGCAGGTATTTTTTTCTCAAGTTTGGTCTCAGCACGAAGCCATAGTTCAACAACCGAAAGAAGGTTAGCCGAATTCTTCAACTCAGGAAGCTCAGACAGCTTCTCAGTCCTCTTCAGCTCACCGTCCTGAACATATGCCAGATGAGTTGCCCAGCTCTCCAAACCATCAAATATGTGTGTAGCATATACAATTGTAGCTCCTCTCTGCAAATTTTCCCACAATAATTAGAGGTTCACGTCGCTCTTGAGAGCAATAAGTATTTTTTCTTCAATTGCTTCCTCTATTAATTGGAAATCGCCTCTTTTTCGGTCACTAAAAACAATTTACTATACTAAATGAAATCAAACGACATATGAAAATTAGTTTGTTCTTAAATGAACAAACGTAGTTTGAAAAGAACTTAGTTCTTCCAAAAACCAAGAAAAATTGGTTGACATACCAAATTAAATAGGGTCATTGAAGAACTTTATTTAAAACTCTTCCATTGTGACAAAAGTGATTAATTCTTGCGATTGTCGAAATATGACATGGAAAAGGAAGAACTTTTTTAATAGAAGTTTATCCATTGGACTTGCTCTAAAAACACTTCAATGAGGATGTGGGTCCTAATCTCCTCTCACATGTTTTCATTCATAACATCTTGTGGCAAAACTAAATGTGGTAAACTGAAGTGAATGATTCGAATTTTGTCAGCCAGCAAATTAAAAGAGAATATACAATATTTTCGTTACCTGTTCACATTCTTCTGCTAGAAAATCCAGCAAATCCAGTCTCGCAACGACGTCGAGGTCGACAGTAACCTCGTCTAATAAGAGGACCTGCAACATATCACAGATGATTATCTTACCACCACATCACTAAGGCCTCATGATATAACTATATAGGTGCCCAATTAAGGAAAATTGTGCCAAAAAGTACTTGTGCATGTCTACGTAATTAATAAGAAACATCAGCCTGATGCTGCATCCAGGTCATTCAGAACAGAGGGTTCGGAAACATTATTAATAAGTTTAGATTTCTTCCTCCCTGCCAAAAATCAGTCTTTATATAATCTGCCATTTCAACTTTCAATAGGATAGAAAGCAACATTTTGAGACCACAAAGTGTAAACAATTCAGCACAACAAAAGGCATGGGCCGCATGGCCATGCAAAAACCAACAAATTCATTATTCTTGTCGTAAGGCAATTCTGACTTAAGTTCCAATAGCTCTAAAGTACCCACAGGGGGACACAGGCCCACAGCTACTAAGCTGAAAGAAAGAAACTTGCATGTCATATGTTCTTGAAACATCCTACTCGACTAAAATGATGGGTAGTTCTATGATCTTACTCTAATAGGTATGTTATTTGTTAAGATAAATGTTGGTCTAGATATTTCAACTGATCTGCTAAGAAAACTAGGTCTTCTACAGAGAATGTCCTCGCTCCCACTGACACCCTGACTTCTCAAATAAGCTCTAGTTGCATGAGGATCCACACGCTTGCCAAGATCTGTGGGGGCGTATAAATCTGAACATCTTACTAAATGAACTAGACATAAGCAAATTGCTAGCTTTTGTGATAAAAAAACAAGGAAATCAGAACTCCAAATGATAGCAGATGTATGAGGAGAGGACTGGAAGAGTCAAGAAGTGGATTAAACCTGATAAGGCTGCTAAATATATCAGGTACACCAAGTTGATACTATTTAGGTTAGAGATAGACTTGTCAAAAAGGTTGATTGGATTGGCCTCGGTAACTAAGAATCGGTAAAGAACAAGTTTGTGTTATTCGGAGGGCTAACTCTAGGTTTGAGTTGATTTTGGTGAATTGTTCGGGTCAAAATTTCATGTTCATGACCCAAAGTATTCGAGTAAGCATTGGTTGGGGTTTGGTTTGGTCCATTTTTGACAATACTAACCGCAACTCAAATCTGCCTATGTGCAAAAGACAGCTATAAGGTAGGATGCAAATGGGAAAAAAAAAGGGGTTAGAGCTTTATATGAATTATATTTTTCTAGGCTTACTTGATATTTATGGAATCGTCTAACAAAGGACAACTGGCTTCACTCGAACCCGGATCACTATGCAAAGCGAACTACGAACTACTAACTCAAATTCGAACCGAATCGAACCACGAACTATTTAACCTTGCATAAGACACTCCCAGGCGGAGTTTTCTGCACCATCTAGATAACGTCTTTTTCAATTCACCCATGATGAAGACTGCATCAAGAACTGCATGGACCGTCTACTTTTTCACAACATAGAATAGTGAGGTAATATGTTCCGTAATAGGTCGATGCAGGTTTTGTTACATGCTAAAAAGACTTCAAAAAGTCTATAAACTTTTTTGTTCTGGAGTATCAACCTGCCATCTACTTTGATGGTGTCAATGAAGGGTTCAAACTTCAGAGCTATTAATCTTTTTTCTTGATGGGGCTTTATGAACTTTATCATGTGAAGAATAACTCAAAAAGTTAGCACTGCCCTAATTACTTTGTATTCCTTACAAGCAACAATATTTCATCTTCCAGAACAGTATGGCAGCGATTATGGCCGTATGTAGGAACTATTTGTGGGATGATAAGTCTCACTGCTTCCAGGATTCCTCACGTGGTTTGCAACCCGAGAAATCTTACATCCATGGGAAAGTAAACTCCATGGGTTGCTTCAAAGGAATTGCTTTGGACCATGTGAGTTAACCATACTAATGTAGTAGTGCGAATGTCAGCATCCTACAGACTATAGTTGGTATTTGTAATTTTGTGTTTTTGCTCTATCAGGTCATCAAGTTCATTACTGTTCATTGGGCTTAATCATGGCAAAGGAAAACCTGCTTTTCTCTTCACTTCTAATCATTAGTGCCTTATTGGATTATCTCCAAAAGTTGAGCGGGTGAATCTCATATGGAACACGTATATAGTGCCTAAATGACTCAATTGCGTCATCCCTAAAAAGGATACAAGTTAAAGACAGCTTTATAAAAACTAGTGATGTAAAGTCCTGTTTTGTGTAATCAATTAATCATCATGATGCAAAACTGTATCATCTTCTTTTGCAGTGTGTATTCACCAGACAGTGCATCGTAATGGGCTAATTGCTAGACACCGGCAGGCAGTGCAGAGGACTCATGTGGTTAGTGCTTGGGAAAAAATATAGATGAATAGAACAGACTCTTAAGCTTCTTAGAGAAATAAAATGAGAAAATTTGCGCGATTAGGTAAAATAATCTCGAGTCTCCACAAGAAGGCGCAAATATAACACAGAGAACATATTAGCATTCAAGGGAACCATGATGATGTTGGTATAAGAGAATGCAAACAGAAGTGTTTGAAATGGTATATATCGGGGAGCAAAGTTGTTAAACTTTAAGAAACAAATAAAGGGGTAGGATATTGACAAATTTCGTAAAATGGTGGATTGTTGAAACAAGGTGTTAATTTAGAGAGATTGCAGATAAAAGACAATGCAGTTAAAGAAGAGGGTTTAAATAGATAGATATGTGAAAAAGCAAGGGTAGGGGAAAAAGAAGAAGGAATAAAAGTGAGAAAAATGTACCTGAAATGGATGAAGAAGACCCATGCAGATTTGTACTCGTCTTCTCTGGCCGTCAGAGACCTTGTGCATCCGCCATTGCAGATCAATATCAAGCAATTGAATAAGTTTGTCTCTTCTATCAATGTCGACACCTTCAACTGAAACAGCAATGAAGTGGGGTTTTCATTAGTAATTATGGTGGCACGGAAAGATTATACTCCCTCCGTCGCGGTCATTTGTTAGGGGACCATTTGTAAACATACTTGATGGATGACAAGTGGACAATAGGCTCATTGAGAGATCAAATTAGTCGTAGGTAAACAAATGAATGAGAAAGCCTAAAATGGAAATGGTAAACAATTGAGTGGGACGAAGGGAGTATAATATATACCTCCAAAGAGCATCTGTTGAGCTGAAATATCTCCTTGGAGAGGAACATCACCCTGAAATATTAGAATTACAAATTTGAATGAGAATGAAAGGGTAGTGTTGTAGTGTAGTAGGAGGGAAAGAAAGAGAAAGAGAAAGAAAAGGATCTCACAGCAGAGCTGACATTCTTACTCCACGATCCACCGAGATATGCTAAATCACCGCTGCAAACAAGACGTGTCTCATGAAAAGCTGAACAATTCAGCACCTGTACCACATCCCTTCCACCAACCATGTGTTTTCCGGCCAAAATCTTCAACAATGTCGTCTTACCTGGAGTATTAATTAACTATTGTTAGAACATAGAACATAGAACATAGAACATAGACATAATTATAAATTATTAATTATTAATTATAATGAATGTAAAGATTATAATTATAATTGTAAATAATGTAAAGATGAAAGAAAGAAACCAGATCCGTTGGCGCCGACAAGAAGACAACGAGAGGTGGGAGAAATATGGAGATTGAAATCACAGAAAATGGGAGGCTGCCCTGGATATGCAAATTGCATGCCGCGTACTATAATACTGCTTTCTGCTTTCTCCATCTCCACCATTCTTGTTTCCAGATCGTGTTTCTATTCTGCTGCCTATAAATATAATGCAAAGTAGTTATTCCGTACTAGTTTGGTGAAACTAACTAACATGGACAGTATTAGAATGTCCATTCTTGTGCGGATCACAATTCAAACCGTGGCACTCTACCGTCCCACTAATGTTTACGAGTATTACTCTTTTCTCAACTAACACTTTATTACTAACAACTCTCGCCCCCAAATGGATACTAGTACAAATAGTATTTGGAAGACAAATTAAGACAACCCAAGGCACTAGAAACATAAATGGAACAAAACAAATAATGGTTTATTTACACAATTAAACTCAATTGAATTGCGTTCAACACACTTTTCTTATAGTACTTTGACGCTATTAACCTTAGATTGCACGAAATCTATATAGGATAAGACAATTACTTTGTCAAAGGCTATTTGAACAAACAACATTTCTTGAAAGAGTTTTTGCTTTTGCTTTATGTAAAATGAAATCATGTCTTATATTTATATAAATACTATTCATCTAATAAGATACTCTCTAGTCCCTTCGTCCAAATTATTTGTCTGTCTTTTTAATTACTTGTCAATATTTTAATCAAAGGTAAACAAATGATTGAGATTGAGAGAGTACGTGCCAAAATGATCTCTAATGTATCATGTAATTCTAATTCATAGTAGAGAGTATACGCTGTAACACCCGCTATTGTACCATATTTTTATAGTGAAAATATTTAACGGATACTTTTCAGCGAATTTTAGTTTTAATTAAGAATTTAATTTTCCGAGTCGAATTTAGAATTTCCGAGTTCGTATTTGGAATTTCCGCGAAATTTCAAGTAAAACCCGTCTTAAGTCGTCTTTGACTTTTCTTGACTTTTTCGACTCACCTTTCATATACTCCCTCAAACCCTAACTGTGACAACCCTCGCGAATGCGGAAATATAAAACATACAAGCATGTGAATTATATAGCGGAAATACGGAGTTTTAAAAACCTTTATACATGCAAGATAGAAAAATACGAGGAGTGTCAAAATATTACAAACTAAATAAAAATACCACAAGAGACGTAGTCTCTCAAAGTGTTAACAAAAGACAAAGTAATTAGCAACTAGCTAAACAACGTCTAGAGGTGTTTCAGCCAGGGACAACGCCCGCTAGCTCACACCCGAACCCAAAATAGCATAAGCAAAAAGCCATCCATGCAAGCAACCTGTTCATTCATGAAAAACATGAACGCCACAATCAGTGGGTAGTAACTCCGGGTTCTCCCAGCCATATCACATTAAACGTACATAGAAAGAAATACAAAAGTAAAATCATGCATATATAGATATACATGTGAGATACGATAAGGATAGATAGGCAATTCAATATATATTGATAAGTGCATAAGAGGTACAAATCCGAACCCATCATGTTATACAAAGACTCGGGGAAGACACTCTTAGGAAACCGAATATGCTCACTAGGGCTTGCATCTCTCCGTTAAGCGTATATGTGACACCCTCAAATTTGCGGAAAGAAAAAAAATTTATTTAAATACATAAAAGATAATAAAACATAACGAAGGTGTCATAAAATAAAAAGGGTCATTACAAAACGGAAATAATATTCTACAAAAGAAATATACAAGACGGGAGACATATCTCCCGTATAAATACGGAAATAAAAGAGTGTATAATAATATACAAACTATGAACCGAATATAGGTCCAAGGTAAATACTTCGCTCGCTAGCTCGTCAATGTACCCCAAATATGCATTCACCACCTGTTCGACCGCATTAAATATAAACACGGAAGCCACAGTCAGTGGGGAGTAACTCCGAGTTCTCCCAGCCACGAAATGTCGAGTTTAATTAAACATGAATAACATAAAAGCAATGTATATTGAAAATACAAAACCTTAACATATATGATATGCTTTTCATGTTATGAAACAATTAACTAACATATAACCTATCATATGAAAGCTATCATGTGAATCCGATAATAAAATATAACACGAGGTAGGGAAGCTGGTATGCTGGCTCAGCGGTTACCATGTAACATGGCCCTGATACACTCAAACCCTAATCAACACGTAATCATGTGAATCAGTTAACAATCGGTAATCCAAACTCTATCAATCTAGCCGGCTTGCATCTCACCTTCTAAAACTCATAGAATCATACAAACATGAAAGACCAATACTTCTACAAACAGGCATCGTTCTTAGCCCCGCATAGTCCGACTTCTGTAACTCGAGGCTATACCACAAGGTAGGAAAACATCCTAGTCCGAGACTGATCAGACCTAGCGACAACAGCTATTCCATTCCCCGTCCCATGACATAACCTTACATGAGAAACTCTACTAGGCGACCCCCTAAGCAGAGATGGCTAGTACTTAAGCTGGCTCCGTTCCCAAAGTGGACTAGGCAGCCATGCCCCAACTTGGATATAAACCCACCAAGCCGGGACACAAAAGCTATTAACCATGAACTATATACTCGTTAAAGATAGTACGGCCTATCTATGTCATGGTCCAAGCTACTCATTTAGAATTAGAATGGTCAAGACGCCATATACTCATAATTCTCTATGGGTACTTAGTCAACACGACATATATCATACAATCCAACAGTCACGGGAAAAACATCCTATCATGTGACTAATTGCATATAAATCATATTCAATATCATATCGCCTCATATCTACTAAGGCTAATTCAATAATTAAATAAAACCTTACATGAAGACAAACCCCCGACCCGAGTCCCGCGACGGGTCATCAGTCAAAACGGGGCTGACTAGATCTTAGTTTGACCAAACCCGTTTGATCAAACCGGCTAGAAACAGAGTCTTTACCACATAGACTTAGACATAAAAATCAACATATTCATTACATGTTATTTTATTAACTTCTAACATGTGAATTATTATATCATACCTAAACCCGTTTGACTAAAAGAATATTAAATTAAACTACGATCTCGTCTTATAATTTCTAACATGTGAGAAATAATAATTTTATAAAAAAAACCTTTTTAAATATTTTACTTATTAATATTTCTCGCTTGCTAATTATTACAAAACGCGATAAAATAACGATAACTCAAAAACCGTCACAAGTCCCACAAGGGGACCCACGGGCTGATTTGGGCCAACATGACACGGGCCTGGACTGGGCCCCACGGCTGGTTTGGGCCTGTTTTGGGCTGTTTTAACAACTTTACTAAAACCGTTTCCTAATATTTCCCGCATGCTTTAACATAATTAAAACCCGTCAAAGCAACAACATAACAATCAAACATCGACACAACCCAAAGACCAAAACCCGGACCCACCATGGACCAACCCAGACCGGGTCTGAACCGGCCTAGACCGGCTGGTTTGGTCCGGTTCACAGCCACCCCTTTTCCGGCCACCACCAAAACAACAACCCTAATTCCAAATTAATTCTAACATGTTTTTAATTAACAACAACCATTTTAACATCCAATTCAACCATCATCCATACAAAAATCATGATTACTAACAATCCTACAAAAAAATGTCAAGAACACTAGACTTGTTATAAATTCATACAACATGATAAAAACCACTACTTATCATGTTACTAACTAAAAATCCATAAATCATCATAACATGAATAAAAACAAAACATGAACCAAAAACAAAAGAAACAAAGGCTATGTAACATATATTCGTCGAGTAACTCGGAATCGTTACCTTAGCTAGACAAGTCAATTAGCACCAAAATAAGAAGTATAAACCAAGAAACCCTCCTACTAATCTTCACCCAAAATATACGAGTCTCCAAACTCGTCTTCAAAATCTTCCCCTATAAGAAAAGACAAGAAAACATTATTAGCACTTAAACTTGATTTTTCCATAATTAAATGTTGAAAACGATTTTGACGGAATTGAAATAAAACCGTACGTGAAGATGAGGAGCGAAGAGGAGAGTCTAGAAATATAAGTTAGGACGGATTTAATTAAGAAATGAAGGTTTTATGATGATTTTGCTCAAGAACGACGAAGAACGGATGAAGAACACGAAGAACGCTCAAGAACGATTAAAGAAAGTGATAATTTGATCTTAATTTGATTTGTTGTAAAATGAAAAGTTGTTAGTGAGTAAAGAGTGGAGGGAGCCGTGTAAATATAGAGGGATTAGGAAGTCGGGTTTTGAAATTGTTGTTACGGAATTGACTCGCGATTAATAATTATTTTACGGTAATCGATTAAATATAATTCGATATTAAGTTAATTAAATTAAATATCAAGATATTATGTTATTATAATCCAAAGTAATGAAAATATCAAGGCCTATTAGAGAGCAAAGGAGCCGTGTGGTATGGTGAAAGTCGGATCAGTTTTGTAAACGATTTGCGTAATTTTCGTTAACTGATCGATAAAGTTGATAAATATCTAGATATTATTATTAGTTTAATCAAAACAATTAAAATATCTAATTGTGAGTGGAAAACGATGACATGGGCGCGCGACTCATGCCAAAGTCGAGTTTCGGATTCGTTTCGGGATTTACGATGAGTCGGGAATAGTTAAATGATTCCCGGTTTAAACCGTAAAACCTTATTATAAATTCCGAATAAATTCAAAATAATTTTATTAAATTATCATAAATTCTAATAAATCTAAATAAAAATAAATCAAAAATATTATTTTTTTAAATAAAATTTCGGTCTTCAAACTTATAAAGCGAGTCGGGAAAAAGTCAACGAAAGTCAAAGTTGACTGAAAGTCAAGAAAAGTCAAAAATGACTTAAAAGTCAAGAAAAGTTTATGACGACTTAAAAGTCAAGAAAAGTCAATGACGACTTTAAAAAGTCAAGAAAAAGTCAAAGACGACTTAAAAGTCAAGAAAAGTCAAAGATGACTAAAAACGGGATTTTCATGAAATCTCTCAGAAATTCCAGATACGAACTCGGAATTTCAAAATACGACTCGGAACAAAATTTCTATTTTAAAACCTTAAGTTTGCTGAAAAGTGATAGTAAATATTTTTACTAGAAAAATTGGGTACTTTTCGGGTTGTTACAACTTGAGCTTGTAAAAGTGTCAAAGTGGGGTCCTCTTGCCTAGATTTCGATGGTATGGAGCGGGAATTTCTATATTGACAATCGTGAATTTCCATGGATTCAATGGTAGGGTGGGCATTTTCAACATTGATTTGATCAAATCTTCCATTGTTAGCAGAATCCAGGATACGACGGGACTCTATATAACACCCATTATAGAATGTGATGGCAAGGAACCATGAATCTAACCCATGATGAGGACATTCTCTTTGTAAGTCCTTGTACCTCTCCCAGGCTTCATATAGGCTCTCATCATCCCCTTGTTGGAAACCAGTGATTTGACTTCTCAACAAAGCGGTCTTTTCTGGAGGAAAGTACTTTTGGTAGAAGGCAAGAGCTAAACTCTCCCAATCGGTGATACCTAATGTAACCTTATCAAGGCTATGTATCCACAACTTTGCCTTACCCCTCAAAGAAACTGAGAAGAGCATCTCTCTAATTTGCCCTTGGGTGACTCCAGTTTGTCTGATAGTGGAGCAATAGTCACAGAAGTTTTGGATGTGGAGGTTGGGATCTTCTGTGGCATTGCCACTAAATTGGCTTCTTTCTATAAGGTTAATGAAGGCAAGTTTGATTTCAAAGTTTTGGGCTTCGATTTGGGGTGTAGCAATACCCCTTGGAAGTGTTTCTGCGGTGGGTTTGGAATGGTCTGAAAGTCGAACCATTTTATTTTGTGAAGATGAAGATGGAGTGTTGTTTGAAATTTGATTGGTTTTGTGAATGGATATGAGAATGGATCTTCTTCTCCTTCGAGATTAGATAGAATATCCAAGTATTTCTCACGAATACGATCTAAACTTGAAGTATCAGAAGCTTTTGAAATTTCGTTGAATAGCTTTCGTCTCCTACGCAGAGTTCTTTCTAGTTCGGGGTCTAAAGGAATAGGGGTCCCTAGTCTAGAAGATCTGGGCATAAGATTGAAAAGCTAAGATGAAAAATCAAGAGAGGTCTAAAGGAATTTGGGTTCCTAAAGACTAGATAAAACTAATTGCGATAGAAAGCACAAGAAAAAGGAAAACTAAACCGTGCTCCCCGGCAACGGCGCCAAAATTTGATCGTGCTTGTCGCGAGCCCGATACAAAGATAAATTACCCAGACTAGGCTAATAACAATTTAATGTAATTAGGGAAGTAGGGGTCGATCCTCAGGGAGATGGTGTTTCCTATAGAATGTGAAGTGTCTCGCAATTGGGTTCTATCTAATGATTTCTGGGTTTTTTGGGTTTTTGATATCTAAACTAATATAAAGCATAAATGAAAACAAAATAAAAACAAATGAAAACAATAAAGCAAGTGATGAATTAACAATAATGAGAAGCATCTAGGGAAGTAGGTTCACACATGTAGATTGACATATTGATGAAATTTGATTTGGAACATGCAAATAATTCATTGTGAGTTCGTAAGAATGATGTGTTCATTACAATCATAGATCAGATGGTCTAGCAGGCTTTTTAGGCGATTTACTAGGTCTTAATCTACTATGTCATGCTTTGTCTATTCAATTCTCGTATGACTACCTTGGAAAAGAATTCCATTTTAGTCGATGATTTCCGGCCAGAAGTCGTTAACTATCGTTACAATCCAAACATGCATAGACACAACGTTTAAAGGCACAATTTCTTTATCCAATTATCATCTTTTAATCAATCTAACATGGCTACCCTACACCCTAGAAAGGTGACTACTTACTCATGATAATGTTTAAATCTAAGATGATATTAATAACAAAAACTAGGATTTACATGTTTAATTGATTTTGACTCTTTATATGGCGATAATAACGACGCTAATTGATAATCTAGGAAATGAAATGACGATTATAACAACACTAAAATGAATCTAAGACAATATGTATGGAAAATAATAATCAAATAGAAAACAATAAAGGACATTAAACAAGGGATAAAACAGAAATACCTATATGACGATCAATGACGATAATGATAACAATAATAGAAAATCCTTGCACATAATAAACGATCTTTGAATTACAACGCTTGAACCCAACAAAGGAGATTACAAGGATGAAATTCTTATTAATCTAAGCTAATGTTTTGATATGGGAAGGACAGAAATAAACTAAGAACTAAAGACTAAAGAAGAAAATGAGAGAAGGGAGGCTAGTTCCCCCTCCTCCTAATCTAAGGAGAAATGTAGAAGAGAAGAGAAGTATGAGAAGAAGATTGTTGTGTTAGATGATATGATATGAGGGGCTAGAGCATCTATTTATAGTATTAGGGTTTCTTGGAGAAGAGGTCGGGCATTAAACACATAGGACAAAAGTAGGAAGAAGAAGCCGCCATGCTCGGATCAGCACACATCCCCGATCGGGTACACACTTACCCGATCGAGTAAGTTGACATCTAGAAGCTCTTGACTAACGTTTCATCTTCCTTCGCTTTGACTTGACTTCCAACATCCCCCTTGACCTCTTGAGTCGGGTTTGTTGATAAGGTTTGATGCAAGGCGATGAATTCTTCCGCCTAATTGATTGATCTTCCGACAACTACAAAACCGTCTTTGCTTCTTCTCTCTTTTGAATTAGTGAACCTTCTTGAAATGCCTTTCACTTGGTCAAGCTTGCTTCTCAAATCGTCGGGTTCTAGGCAAATGCTCGGAAATATAGAAAAAGGGCGTAGAAACGCCACTTTCCCTACAAAACAGGTTAGAACAAAGGAATTCGCCTAGAAGACGATATTAGCTCATAAAATGGCTTAACAAAGCACAAATGACATATAAAACCGAGCTAAAATGGGGGTTAAAATCATACAAATATTCACTTATCAAACTCCCCCAAGCTAAACCTTTGCTTGTCCTCAAGCAAACATAACAAGCAATAGTAGGACAAGGTTGCAAGCATTGGCTACTATACCATCAAGAAACAAATCTCAACGTAAAACTTTGGAAACATAATGAATCATTACCCAAGAACAACGTGGGCAAGAATGATACATAAACATGGCTGAGATTTACATAACGGCGTAGCACAAAGAATTTCACTATAGATTTTCGGCTCTTGCATGATCTTTTGACAGATGGACTCTCACGGCACACTCGAACGCTCATGTATGCAAAAGGTGATTTCTTTATGTGTAAATGTTTTTGAGACACTCACCTATCTACGACTTATGAAAATGTGCCAGCAATCTAATATGGTAAACAATTCAAAACACAAGTTAAAGATCACAATGCACATAGAAAAGAAGCCGAAAAATAAGAAGAAGGCTTTGGGAAATGGGTGAAAGGTGGACAAATAGTTATGGTCAATGTGAAGGTTAGAATGAGCTAGCAACTGACCAATAATAAATGAATACTCAATCCAAACTTTCGATGAATTCCCAAAAGACGAAAAACGAAGCCAGAAGTAACAAATTGGCTTATTACACACGAAACACAAGGGTAAACTCCTTCTACTGATTTGACATTTTGAGGAGATACTCACAACTTCTTCTCTTATTTCTTTTTTCTTTTTTTCTTTTATTTCGATTTTTCATTTTTTTTTCTATTATTTCTTCTTTTTTTTTTCTTTTGAACATAACATCACTTTTTGAACAATTTCGTTCTTCCAAATTCACTTTGACAGATAAGAACAAATCTTCTCAAAAGAACACCCATACACCATAGTCTAGCTACTAGCTCAAAAGGTGGGCAGTTTTTATTTGTAGTTATTATTTTTGTGAAGCATTTGTATGAATATTTTGAGGGGCAAATTAAAGTGAAAAAGGCTTCAAATCTTAGTGAATCATGAATGCAATGCTTATAGAAATGAAATGAGAAGCATACTTATGCGTTTTGACATGACACACATCACAAGGAGAACTACACACACCTAAATGAGACTGGGTATAGATGTACCAGTCTAAGGAGGTTCTACCTTACAATATATGTAACTTGCCAAATGTCAAGATCAAGCGTACCCATCTAAAGATTCATTCCATGCATACTGTGTACAAGACTTCCCCATGTATCCACAATTCAATAAATATTGAAAATTATCTTTTGAAAGCTCTAAGTTTGGGAAATGTAACATGATAGCATAATATACAAGCAAGCAAAGCATGAAAAGCATTCAATTGTGTTCAAAATTTTAAAATTTCTCTCTAAAATCTTCTCTTTCTTTTATTCAAAATTTTAAAAATGATCAACTAAAATACAAAATGGGAAAATGCAAAATGGGAAAATGCAATCCCTCCCCCAAGCTAAACATCACATTGTCGTCAATGTGAGCACAAAGACTAAATATGCAACGAGATGCTTAATGGTAAAAAAGGAAAAATGAAATAAGAATGAAGCTTACTAGTGAGCGCGGACTCCCCCAAGCTAGTGTTTTGGACTTGACAAGGAAGGTCTTCAGAGATTCTTCAAAAACTCTTTCATCTGCAAAGGAAATCTAACAAAACAACGAAAAAGGGAAAAACAAAAATAAAAATGCAAAAAGGGAAAACACGGGTTGCCTCCCGAGAAGCGCTTGTTTAACGTCTTGCTCGACGAATTCTTCTATGAAAGCATTGGGTTGGGGATTGACGCTCCATATAGACAATATCTAGGCATCCGATGATAGAATTGCTATAGTAGAGTTTCAGTCTGTGTCCATTGACTTTGAATTTCTCACCATTGCTAGTCATTAGTTCCACATAGCCGTACTTGCTAACATATGTGACAGTGAATGGTCCAGACCATCGTGATCAAAGTTTTCCCGGAAAAATTTTCAGACGGGAGTTGAAAAGAAGTACTTGGTCACCGACATTAAATTCCTTTCTAATTATCCTCTTGTCGTGCCAACGCTTCGTTTTCTCTTTATAGAATCTAGAATTCTCGTAAGCTTGCAAACGAAATTCTTCTAGCTCATTGAGTTGCAAAAGTCGTCTATCAGCGGTAAGCTTAGTGTCTAAGTTGAGTTCTTTGATAGCCCAGTAAGCTTTGTACTCTAACGCGACAGGAAGATGACATGCCTTTCCATAAACCAACCGATAGGGAGATGTTCCAATCGGGGTTTTGAAAGCTGTGCGATAAGCTCATATAAGGTGTCATCGAGCTTATTACTCCAGTCGATTCTAGATCTTGAGACTACTTTCTGAAGAATTGTTTTCAACTCTGTAACACCCGCAAATGTACCCTATTTTTATAGTGAAAATATTTTACGGATACTTTTCAGCGAAATTTAGTTTTAATTTAGAATTTAATTTTTCGAGTCGAATTTAGAATTTCCGAGTTCGTATTTGGAATTTCCGCGAGATTTCAAGTAAAACCCGTCTTAAGTCGTCTTTGACTTTTTCTTGACTTTTTCCTTCATACTACTCCTAACCTATTTCATTCTCACAACTCAACATTACTTCATCACTAAGAAACCCAAAGCAAAACCTAGCTTCCATAATCATCCAAGCTTAGATTCGTCATAACTCGTTCGTTTCTTGCTCAAATTCACGTAAGTTCATCTTATTCTTCCCCTCTTAGCTTCCACTATCCGTATTGGTAATAAAATTACCGTCTTTCTCGCTTTTTAAATTATCCGTCTTTCTCAAGGTGAATGATATTCATCTTTTATTATCTAATTGTATGTAGGTGGAGACTAGGAAGGTTTAGAAATCGTTTAAAGACGCGAAAAGGTAACGGTGAAGGGTTACTCGATATCATTTACGTGTTTTACATGATTTCTATGTTAGAATTCGTATTTAGATTACGATTAGAAAGCTTAGCGATGTCATGTTATTGAGATGATTGTTGTTCGTTGTTGATTTTGAGGATGGAATATTGATTGT
>JAIUZE010048868.1:70242-155788 GCA_022085475.1 Heliosperma pusillum
GTCAATCAATAGACGCGGTACCCACATTCTCGGTAGACCAATTCACGAAAGAGGCGGAAAACGAGCTCAAGCCTCATAACATGCGGTACGCTACATGCAAATAACACCACCTCGCAAGTACACAAAATTTGACGGCCGGGTCGATCAACGCATAGCGTTCAACTCCCAACAACGTCGTCGTATGCCCACTAACACATGCATTTAAGCAGTAGGATACCTCCTCGTTCCGACATTCCAGCCTTACGAACGTGGAGGTAGCCAAGGGAATGAGAGTACAAAGCACAAAACAAAATAGTGCTCAAACCGTATCATTTGTAAAAACCGACTCAAAGTGGGAACATACCAAAAACCGTCAAAAAACATGAGAATAGGGAATCATACAAGTTTAAATATGATAAACATGAGTCAATACATGATACATAAGCATTAGAACAAGTTTATGAAGCATAATGAATAAAAAACATAGATACCTCTTCAAAACAACGTTGTTTGGAAACCAACGAAAACAAGGGTCCACTTCAAACGATCATAACTAGAGTTCTAGACATGCAAATGCATAAATTTCAATTGGAGGTGATAGCTTATCCTCTTACGGTTCGAACGAGATGTCACACGCCCAAAACAAGCAAGTAACGAAGGAGATATGATCATTTTACGAAAAAGGGTCAGTGCAGGAAAATTTCTGTCGGCAGCGAGTGACGCAGCCTGCGTCACCACGACGCAGCCTGCGTCCTATTCGGACAGGTACGAGCCACACAATCTCCACAATTTCACTAAGGCATAACACAAATATCATCTATCATCACAATTCATCAATTCTCATATCCATTATCAACTAACAACAACCATCATCAACAACACGATTCCTAAGATTACTAATCATATTCTAAATACGATTTCTAACATGGAAAACACATTAAAACACGTAAATGATATCGAGTAACCCTTCACCGTTACCTTTTCGCGTCTTTAAACGGTTTCTAAACCTTCCTAGTCTCCACCTACATACAATTAGATAATAAAAGATGAATATCATTCACCGTGAGAAAGACGGATAATTTAAAAAGCGAGAAAGACGGTAATTTTATTACCAATACGGATAGAGGAAGATGAGAGGGGAAGAATAAGACGAACTTACGAGAATTTGAGCGACAAACGAACGAGCTATGACGATTCTAAGAATGGAAAGATTATGGAGGCTAGGTTTTGATGGTTTCTTAGTGAAGAAGAAAAGTTGAATTGTGTTGGAATGAAAATAGGTTAAGTGGTAGAATGAGATAAGTAGGGGAAAAAGGCAACAAAAGTCAAAGACGGCTCAAAAGTCAAGAAAAGTCAAAGACGACTTAAAAGTCAAGAAAAGTCAAAGACGACTTAAAAGTCAAGAAAAGTCAAAGACGCCTTAAGACGGGATTCTCATGGAATCTCGCGGAAATTCCAAATCCGAACTCGGAAATTCTAAATTCGACTCGAAACTTTAAATTCTAAATTAAAACTTAAATTTGCTGAAAAGATTTCGTAAAATATTTCTACTAGAAAAATAGGGTACATTTCCGGGTGTTACAATCACCCCTCCTTTTAAAAAGTTTCGTCCTCGAAACTTGCGAATAGAAAACTAAAGTATCAAGGATAGGAATCAGTTTTCAAAATTAATACGAAAACTTTTATAAGGGAAAATATTTATGAAACGAGGTTCATCTAGAAAACGTTTTAAAGAAGCATGTTCATAAGTGTGAAACTTTACTTACAGATCTCAAGAATGCTCGTCGCGAACGAGAACTCTAATTACCCAAATCAAAGCAATGTCGAAATAGTGAAATCGAAATTCAAAACAACGTTAGTAAGTGCATGACTAGTTATCAGACGTCTCCAATAACAAGTGCAAACATCCAACCAAACGAAAAATCCAAGTATAAAAGCAAAAGAAATCTATTTTCTCCAAAACGAGGGTACAAAATCCATCTTTAGACTTCTTTGAAAAGTTAAATTAGAAATACAATATGGAAATTCGAAGGTTTTCTCAAAGATAAAATCAAAATACGAACACATTACACGTACATAGAGCGACTCGTACAATTCACACACAATTCAGGGTAACAAAATATATGCAAAATACTCAAAAACGAAACAAATCGAACTTTTTGGGATAGGAAGATCAAGATAAAGTCAGCAGGAAGATCTACAAGAATTCGACATTACTAAATCTACTAAAAAACCAAATCCTCAAGAGAATGCAATTTACCCAATTTGCAACTCATCATTTTCAATCATCAGAACTCCTACAAAAATATTCCATAATCACGAAACTTCGAGTAACAAATCCCAATTATTCGAATCCAATTAGAATCTACTAAGGTTCATCGGCACGGTAGACTCCACAACTAACAATCCACATGAAAGATTTATTACGCACTCTAATCTTCTTAGTTTCATCAAAACTCTTACTAGAAACCACCAACAAAATATTTATCTCTAGGGAAACATGATCGCTAACAACCACAAAGTAAAGGGCTTACCATGCAATCCTTTAATCCAATTTACTTCAAACTCATTATCCTAAATTTACAATGAACTTTCTCATCTTCGAAAGTCAAAACACAATAAAAGCAAAAAACATAATCATCTAGGATCCAACTAGACTCATCCAAAGTCTCACGACAAGGGAAAATTCACAATCCATTATTGGTTATAAGGATTCTTTAATACGCCATAACATCCTTAATTCGATTATTACTACGCTCGAAGTCTCAAATATAAATAGTCACATTAGCAAACCATGGTGGTTACCAATCCTCAAGATAAATGGGTTCACCATTCTAACTCCATAATCCATAACATTTGAGCACTTACTATTCAAAGCTTGCAACGAACATTTCTCAATCTCAAACTATGATTCCTTAAGAATAAAAGAGAATTACTAATTCCAACCACAATTGACCAATCACTTGGCAATCAGGCAACCATTCAAATCATTTAATTCATCTAAAACTCAAAATGAATCGATTTTCATTTATGACAATACTCCTCAAACTTTGGGCACCGGCTCAATTTCCCTAATGCAAAGTCCCTTTTAGAATCCACCAATTAGAGACATCTAATTCCCAAATGACATACCAAGAAACCGCTATAGTACCCAACAACAACGAACTATTATCATGATCAACTCCATTCTCAAAACAACACTACAATGCCAAAATCCAAATCTAACATCACCAAGAGAGGATACATTATCACTATTAGGATTCATCCTAGAGCTTAAGTCCTATTTCCCATGATGAAATATAACATGAAATTTGCTCAATCCAAGGACACATATTTTAGCTAAAGAATCCAAAATTACATCACGCTTATTCTCTGAGCCTTACAAACGGAATATCCAATACACTAGAGGAAAGATGAAGGAGCAACGAGATAGAAAACGATACAGAATCTCAAGGAGAATACGAGAATAAATAAGGCACGAGATTACAAGAGAGGAGCGTTGAAAATAACGAGGTCAAGAAAGAGACAAAACAGATAGTAGAGTTATGAAGCTATCCGAGTAAGAAAGAAGATACGAGCATGCGAATTCTTAAAGATCAATCTTGACAAAAACATTCAAGAATGGAAATGAAAAGGGATGATGGCATGAGTAAAGGTTTAAGGTTTAATCCACAAAGTTTCTCCTTTCAGACTTAGGGTGATAGTAAATTAACTCATCCCAAACAAAGGTCTCTTACAAGGGACCCTCGTACCACAAATTATCAAAGTAAGGTACACCTAGATTTGATAAATCGACTCCAACCCAATTCATCCATCCTTTCATATCACACGGATTCCCAATTGCGGAATTGTAACTCAAGTATAATAACATTCCTTTAGCTCAAATATTCAACACAACCTCAAAGGTTTCTTTAATTGAAGGACTAACAAATACTCTCTTATACTCGGTCATTTTCAAGTCTATAGCCCACGAGTTCATTATTATCAAAGTACAACATCAAGCCAAACATCATCATTAACATCCCAAGGTATTTCCATCCTAGATCACATCATCGAATCTCTCTCATATCTATAATCCTCAAGTAATATGGTTCAACTTACAACGAAACCTTACTACTCAAAACGAGTCTCCGATACCATAAGATAAGATCATATCTTTAAATCCAAGAACTATAGCCAAATGCTTTTCCACCAAGCCTATACTCACAAACACACAATAGGAAGCCATGCACAATAAGTCGCTTAACCTCAAAAGTATTTCGCACCTCAAGATATCATTTAAAGCTTCTCATTTACACCACTTAGACATATCATAAGCATGGTTTTCAAAACAATACTACACTTTTAAGTCCAAAAGATTAAATTATTAATGAGTTAAGAAGTCCTAGCCAACTCATTCAACTTACACCATCGAATATCATGAACTATTTACATACAAGTCATGACAAGCATTTACACACTAAAATCATCAAACATATTTTACCATACTTTCCTCAAGGATACCAACTCTCACCACCATAGGGTCAAATTAGATCTATACCATTTTCCTCAAATCACCAATTCATTCTAACAAACACTAATAGTCCACAAAGTCTAAAATTCTTCCAACCAAGTACAATATGCCACAAACAAAAGGGTATGGCATCCACAAAAATGTTACAAGAGGAAGGTAAGGATACCAATGGTAAAATGGAGGAACTATCAAGAGTAATTTCCAAGGGAAAAAGAAGTTAGATGATGAAGAAGCACTTAAATAGAAGGAAGAGAGCATGATACATAAAGGACGAGAGAAAACATCGATGAGGAAGAAATACACTTCAATTAGGCTTGTCAATCTTCAATTTTCGGTAGAGAATACTTCTCCTAGGTAACACAATGATCCACCTCAAAACGGTAGATACAAACAAACATAACATCACTCAACACAATCAACAAACAAGTTAGAACCTAACAAACATCAACTACACCAAAGACTACCTCCTTAGGTCCTTAAGTCTACCCATCTCTCATTGATTATTTCAAGGTCAAGTAATTTAAGTTTAGGGTTCACATGTGTGCGTCTGGAGCGTTTAAGCTCTGATACCAACTGTGACAACCCTCGCGAATGCGGAAATATAAAACATACAAGCATGTGAATTATATAGCGGAAATACGGAGTTTTAAAAACCTTTATACATGCAAGATAGAAAAATACGAGGAGTGTCAAAATATTACAAACTAAATAAAAATACCACAAGAGACGTAGTCTCTCAAAGTGTTAAACAAAAGACAAAGTAATTAGCAACTAGCTAAAACAACGTCTAGAGGTGTTTCATCCAGGGACAACGCCCGCTAGCTCACACCCGAACCCAAAATAGCATAAGCAAAAAGCCATCCATGCAAGCAACCTGTTCATTCATGAAAAACATGAACGCCACAATCAGTGGGTAGTAACTCCGGGTTCTCCCAGCCATATCACATTAAACGTACATAGAAAGAAATACAAAAGTAAAATCATGCATATATAGATATACATGTGAGATACGATAAGGATAGATAGGCAATTCAATATATATTGATAAGTGCATAAGAGGTACAAATCCGAACCCATCATGTTATACAAAGACTCGGGGAAGACACTCTTAGGAAACCGAATATGCTCACTAGGGCTTGCATCTCTCCGTTAGCGGTATAAGTTTGATAAGATTGAGACTCGAGAGACAAACCAAGTCAAGTCATACGATGATCACAATAAATCCAACATAATATCATCCATTCACGAACCAAGACATTGACGGTGTCCAATCATGCAATGACCATGAATAATATCATGAAATCACGCAATTAAAGACGACGACACAAGACGACATCTCTCACGGTAAATGAAACGCACTAGCATCGTGTACATGGCAAGTATGATTAAAAGGCATCCACGAGATAAAGCATTTCCCTGAACGCATACACGATAAAGCATTTCGCGTATGTAGACTAATTTCCTCCTGGTAGCACGACGATATAAATATCCGGTCCTAGTCTAAATCTGGCCAGAATCTCTGAATAAACGTGTTCCGATTCGAGATGCGATAAAGCGTTTCGCATCCCAGACTCGGTCAATCAATAGACGCCGAGTACCCCAAATTCGGTAGATCAATTCACGAAAGAGGCGGAAAAGAGTACAAGCCTCATAACAAGCGGTACGCTACATGCAAATAACACCACCTCGCAAGTACACAACATTTGACGGCCGGGTCGTTCAACGCATAGCGTTCAACTCCCAACAACGTCGTCATATGCCCACTACACACGCAATTAAGCAGTAGGATACCTCTCCGTTCCGACATTCCAGCCTTATGAACGGGAAGGTAGCCAAAGGAATGAGAGTACAAAGCACAAGACAAAATAGTGCTCAAACCGTATCATTTGTAAAAAACGACTCAACGTGGGACATACCAAAAACCGTCACAAAACATGAGAATAGGGAATCATATAAGTTTAAATATGATAAACATGAGTCAGTACATGATACATAAGCATTAGAACAAGTTTATGAAGCATAATGAATAAAAAACATAGATACCTCTTCAAAACAACGTTGTTTGGAAACCAACGAAAACAAGGGTCCACTTCAAACGGTCATAACTAGAGTTCTAGACATGCAAATGCATAAATTTCAATTGGAGGTGATAGCTTATCCTCTTACGGTTCGAACGAGATGTCACACGCCCAAAACAAGCAAGTAACGAAGGAGATATGATCATTTTACGAAAAAGGGTCAGTGCAGGAAAATTTCTGTCGGCAGCGAGTGACGCAGCCTGCGTCACCACGACGCAGCCTGCGTCCTATTCGGACAGGTATGAGTCACACAATCTCCACAATTTCACTTAAGGCATAACACAATTATCATCTATCATCACAATTCATCAATTCTCATATCAATTATCAACTAACAACAACCATCATCAACAACACGATTCCTAAGATTACTAATCATATTCTAAATACGATTTCTAACATGGAAAACAAATTAAAACACGTAAATGATATCGAGTAACCCTTCACCGTTACCTTTACGCGTCTTTAATCGATTACTAAGCCTTCCTAGTAGTCTCCACCTACAATTAGGTAATAAAAGATGAATATATTTCACCTTGAGAAAGACGGATAATTTAAAAAGCGAGAAAGACGATAATTTTATTACTAATAAGGATAGAGGAAGGTAAGAGGAGAAGAATAAGACGAACTTACGTGAATTTGAGCAACAAACGAACGAGCTATGACGATTCTAAGAATGGAAAGATTATGGAGGCTAGGTTTTGATGGTTTCTTAGTGAAGAAGAAAAGTTGAATTGTGTTGGAATGAAAATAGGTTAAGTGGTAGAATGAGATAAGTAGGGGAAAAAGTCAACAAAAGTCAAAGACGGCTCAAAAGTCAAGAAAAGTCAAGAAAAGTCAAAGACGACTTAATAGTCAAGAAAAGTCAAAGACGACTTAAAAGTCAAGAAAAGTCAAACTCGCCTTAAGACGGGATTCTCATGGAATCTCGCGGAAATTCCCAATACGAACTCGGAAATTCTAAATTCGACTCGGAACATAAAATTATAAATTAAAACTTAAATTTGCTGAAAGGTATCCGTAAAATATTTTCACTAGAAAAATAGGGTACATTTCCGGGTGTTACACTAACTCCTTCTTTCATTTTCCACTTACTTTTTCTTTCTCATCAAACCACCAAAAACCTAAACTCCATTTTTATCAAGCTTAGATTCGTCTCTACTCCTTCATTTCTTTCTCAAATTCACGTAAGTTCGTATTATTCTTCCCCTCTTAGCTTCCTCTATCCGTATTGGTAATAAAATTACCGTCTTTCCCGCTTTTTAAATTATCCGTCTTTCTCAAGGTGAATGACATTCATCTTTTATTATCTAATTGTATGTAGGTGGAGACTAGGAAGGTTTAGAAATCTATTAAAGACGCGAAAAGATAACGGTGAAGGGTTACTCGATATCATTTACGTGTTTTACATGCTTCTATGTTAGAATTCGTATTTAGAATACGATTAGAAAGCTTAGGATTCATGTTATTGATGATGATTGTTGTTAGTTGATGATTGTTGATGATGATACTTGTTATTTGTTGAGAATTGATATGAGAATTGATATGAGAAGTGATGATTTATGATAATAGTTGATGATGGTTGAATTTAGAAAAAATTGGAGTTGTCTAGACTCAAGTCACGGTCGTGAGACTCAAGTCACGGGCGTGAAATAGTGGCTGATCTTTTACCCTTGTGTAACAGAGTGTTTCACGGGCGTGAAATACAAGTCACGGTCGTGACTTGTGCAGTTTCACTGCACTGACCCCTTTTCGTAAAATGATCATATCTCCTTCGTTACTTGCTTGATTTAGGCTTGTGACCTATCGTTGGAATCGTAAGAGGATAAGCTATCACCTCAATTTGTAATTTCTGCATTTGCATATCTAGAACTCTATTTATGACAGTTTGAAGTGGACCCTTGTTTTAGTTAGTTTCCAAACTTGTTGTTTTGAGATAAGATTTATGTTTCCTATTTATTATGCTTCTTAAACTTGGTCTAATGCTTATGTATCATGTATTGATTCATGTTATATTTACATTTATATAATGCCCTATTCTCATGCTTGGTGACGGTTTTTGGTATGTCCCACTTTGAGTCGGTTTTTACAAATGATACGGTTTGAGCACTATTTTGTCTTGTGCTTTGTACTCTCATTCCCTTGGCTACCTCCACTTTCGTAAGGCTGGAATGTCGGAACGGGGAGGTATCCTACTGCTTAATTGCATGTGTTAGTGGGCATACGACGACGTTGTTGGGAGGTGAACGCTATGCGTTGATCGACCCGGCCGTCAAATGTTGTGTACTTGCGAGGTGGTGTTATTTGCATGTAGCGTACCGCTTGTTATGAGGCTTGTGCTCTTTTCCTCCTCTTTCGTGAATTGATCTACCGAATTTGGGGTACTCGGCGTCTATGATTGACCGAGTCTTGGATGCGAAATGTTATCGCATGTCGAATCGGAAAATATGATTCCGAGAATCTGGCCAGGTTTAGATTAGGAGCCTTATCGTTCCTACCAGGAGGAAATTAGTCTACATATACGAAATGTGATCGTGTATGCGTTCAGGGAAATGTGATTTCGTGGATGCCTTTTAATCATACTTGCCATGTACACGGTGCTAGTGCGTTTCATTTACCGTGAGAGATGTCGTCTTGTATCGTTGTCTTTGAATGCGTGATTTCATGATTGTATTCATGGTCATTGCATGACTTGGCATCGTCAATGTATTGGTTCGTGAATGGATGATAATATGATGGATTTATTGTGATCATCGCATGACTTGGCATGGTTTGTTTGTCGAGTTTCAATCTTATCAAACTTATACCGCTAACGGTAAGATGCAAGCCCTAGTGAGCGTATTCGGTTGCCTAAGAGTGTCTTCCCCGAGTCTTTGTATAACATGATGGATTCAGACTTGTACCTCTTATGCTCTTATCATTATTTATCGAATTGCCTATTTATCCTTATCGTATCTCACATGTATATTCACATATGCATGATTTTACTTTTGTATTCCTTCTATGTACGTTTAATGTGATATGGCTGGGAGAACCCGGAGTTACTCCCCACTGATTGTGGCGTTCATGTTTTTCATGAATGAACAGGTTGCTTGCATGGATGGCTTTTTGCTTATGCTATTTTGGGTTCGGGTGTGAGCTAGCGGGCGTTGTCCCTGGATGAAACACCTCTAGACGTTGTTTAGCTAGTTGCTAATTACTTTGTCTTTTGTTAACACTTTGAGAGACTACGTCTCTTGTGGTATTTTTATTTAGTTTGTAATATTTTGACACTCCTCGTATTTTTCTATCTTGCATGTATAAAGGTTTTTAAAATACCGTATTTTCCGCTATATAATTCACATGCTTGTATGTTTTATATTTCCGCATTCGCGAGGGTTGTCACAGCGCATATCCGTTTTCAATGAAGACGGGTCGAATTCCCTCTCACAAAGAGACAAGTGGGAGGACAAGTGGGAAACTAAATGGATCCCCACTTGCCCTACCACTTGCCTCCTTATGAGAGGAAATCCGACCCGTCTTCATTGACGTCTTCATTGAAGACGAATATGCGACGTCTTCAATAAGAATTTGTGATATAACTATCAAGAATAGTCATTCAGTCAATGCAAATATTAAGCCATCAAATGTAGCTGAGAAACCGAGTCAACAATGACTCGTATTTTCCCTCCTCAAGTTATGTATTTTGTTAGTCAAATATATTCCCTATTTGTAGCTAGTAGTTTTAACAACTCAGTATCCTATCCTAGCTAATGTTCTGTATAAATTTATGTGCTATGTAATCTATTATAATTCAATACAAAAACTATTTCAATCATCGTATTCTTTACATGGTATCACGAGTCTAATACGATCCTCACGATCAATAACTACTGTACTACATTTCCTCGAATCAGCTACTCTCTTTCGAATCCGACCACCATGTCGAACAACCAGCTTCAACTAGCCCATTCCGCCGAACCCACCCGTCCCCTCACCATCGTCACTTTCCAAAACTGTATCCAACTAAAAGACACCATTACCTTCCGTCAATGGCGGTTCCAAGTTCGTGCTATCATGAATGACCTCGATCTCTTCTCCTATCTCGATGGCACCATCGTTCCTCCTCCCAAAACTCTCACTGTCAATCTGGTCCCTCCTGAAACAGCCCCTCAAACTGTACCCAACCCCGCTTACTCAACATGGTATCGACATGACCAATTAATACTTGGTGCTCTCACCGGTACTCTTTCTTCCCCAATAGCTGCTCTTATTGTCAATGACTCAACATCTCATGATGCTTGGTCCACTCTTACTCGCACCTTCGCCAATTCCTCCCGAGGTCACCGTCTCCAAATTAAGGACCGCCTTGATAGCATTTCCCACTCCGATGACATGACAATCACCGAATACAAGACCACAATCAAAGCTTGCACGGATGATCTCGCTCAACTCGAACATCCAATGGATGTCGACGACATTACCGCCAAAATCCTAAACGGTCTCAATTACAACAAATATCGTTCCGTAATTGAGGCAGTCCGTGCCAGGGACACCTCCATCTCCTTTGAAGCGCTTCATGAGAAGCTCATTCAACAGGAGCTTTGACTCAAAAATGCTCCTGACCAATCAGTCTTTACTCCCTCTGCCAATGCCGCAAATTATCGACAAACAAATCAGACCCGCTCCACCTATTCATATCGTCCCCCTTACCAGAACCGTGCCCCCTCCTACAACCAGAAATCGTCCCATGTTCCTGCATCCACCAATACCTATCCCAAGCCCTACAAAGGTCGGTGTCATTTCTGTGATCATGTAGGTCATGTTGCGTCAAATTGTCGTGATCTACAAGCCAATTATCCGAATCTTATCTTCCAAAACCGTCACCCCCGAGGCCCCTCCTCTCAAGCCCATACAGCCACTCACCCCACTAATCAACCCTCTCACACATGGACCGTCGACAGCGGTGCTTCGCACCACATTACTGACGATCTCATTACTCTCTCACTTCATCACCCATATGACGGTCCTGATGATCTCGTCATAGGAGACGGCTCTGCCCTTGCTATTACTCACTCTGGTTCTTTCACACTTCCCTCTTCCTCTTTTAATCTTAAATTTTCCAATGTCTTAGTTGTTCCATCAATCTCTCGAAAATTATTATCCGTTTCTCAATTTTGTACTGACAATAATGCGTACGCTATATTCTCACCTACTTCTTTTTCTATTAAGGCCAACCAGACGGGAGCGGTCCTTCTTCAGAGACCCCTTATTGATGGTTCATATATTTGGACGCCTACTCCGCCTCACGCTCACCTTGCTATTGCTCCGGGTCAAGACTCTTGGCATCATCGTCTTGGCCATCCATCCAACAAAGTTCTCCAAGTTTTTATTTCAAAATTTAATTTACGCATTTCCAATTCCGAACAATGTATTGCGTGCCAAATAAATAAAAGTCACAAGCTCTCTTTTGGTTTATCGATCCATCCAACAAAGTTCTCCAAGTTTTTATTTCGTCTAAAGCTCCACTTGATCTTATTTTTTCCGATGTTTGGATGTCTCCAATTCTTTCGAATGAGTCATTTAAATATTACGTCATTTATGTCGACCATTACACTCACTATATTTGGCTTTATCCCCTCAAACGGAAATCCGACACCGAATCGACCTTTCTAAAATTTCGTGCAATAGTTGAAAAATTCTTCAATACTCCAATAAAACAATTTTACTCCGATAATGGGGGCGAATTTCAAAAATTAACATCTCATCTCAATCTTACTGGCATCACCCACTTAACCTCTTTACCACATACTCCCGAGCACAATGGCTTTGCCGAACGTAGACATCGACATATTGTTGAAACGGGCTTGTCACTACTTACTCATGCTCATCTACCGTCTTATCTCTGGCCTCACGCCTTTTCTACGGCTGTATACCTTATTAATCGTCTTCAACTCCCTCACTAAATAATGACTCTCCCTATACAAAGCTCTTTCAACAGGTTCCCAATATCTCTAAACTACATAATTTTGGGTGCCTTTGCTTTCCATGGTTACGACCCTATACCGACCATAAACGCCAACCTCGCTCTACTCCATGTGTCTTCATAGGCTACTCTCTCACACAACCTATTTATGCTTAGATCCTGTCACCACTCGTATCTATACCTCCCGTCACGTTCGCTTCATCGATGACCAATTCCCATATAAAACACTTCTTAAAAATAACAACTCCTCTACGTCCAACATTAATTCCACTGAATGGTGTAATCTTGTTATTCCTACCCTCACTCAACCCGAGAATACTACCCCTGCTTCTCAAAATTCCCCTACCTCTCCTGCTACTTCTCACCTAGACCCTGCCACTGAACCCGACACCAGCCTCTCCTCGGCTCAGCCTCTCACTGCATCTCCCTCCCCTCCGCCGCCTCCCCCACCTCCTCCTCCACCCCCTCCCTCTCATCGTCATGCTACCCACCTCGTTCTCGCATAATATACGTGTTCCTAATCCCAAATATGCTCGCCTTACAACTCTTTCTACCAAATATGTAACCCCGTCTACTGTTAAACAAGCTCTAATCGACCCCCTGTGGCGCGCTGCGATGCAGGCGGAATTCGACGCCTTAACTCGCAACGAGACTTGGTCTCTTGTTCCCCAAACTTCAGCTCCTAACTGTTGGAGTAAGTGTCCTCCACAATAGTGCATTTATATAATAAATCTCATTTGGAATATACGTGGCATGATTAGTATATTTTGATACTCCACGTCAGTTGATTAACGTAAATCGGTAACGCTTGGCTGACTAGAGTTTGACGTTATTGTCGTATGACGGCGGTAATCAACTGATCCCTTTAGGTCACACCTATAGGATGAGACCCAAATAGAATACTAATTATTTGTATACGATACAGTTTAATTAGAGCATTACATATATTTGATATGTACGTTTAGTTACGAGAGTTATTTATTGGAAATTGAGTTGCGAACTCATTCCACTTAGTTTATTAGTCAATTATACGATAATTGACTGAATAAATTTTACGTCTTATTTTAATACGATTAAATAAGATTTAATTAATGATTAATCGTTAATTCATTAAATTAGTTGAGGTTATGCATATATTTTGAGGTAGAGGTAATTAGTTAATTATATTACAAAGAGTTGTAAAATAAATTAACTGGACATTGTGGGACCCATTATATATTGATATAATGGTTAAATATCACTTAAAAGTTGAGTGTATATTGATTATTAATTTAAGTCATATAATTGTTATATAATCAAATTAACACTTAATTATACAAGATAATTAAACATATGATTAATAAGTATTTGTGGGACAAATATCAAAAATCAAAATGGTCCATAATGGACATATGTGCACCGATTTTGTACATGTGAAAAGGGCATGATTGTTGTTCTATTTTATGTTCACAATTCACTTGATGATTGTGACATTACATGACAACTCTAATCGTCACTACCTTACTTACACTCCACATATTTGCATAAGAATAAATTATCAAAATTAGAGGCCACATGGGGCACATATGTGCCGGCCAAAGTGCCTTCAAAAGGGCAATTTGTTGTTCATTTTTGGATGACTTCATTTTTGGTGTTTTATTCTCACATCTCTCTAAAACTCTTCTTACTCTACAACTCTCATACACTCTAATATTATCTACATATTACTAGTGTAGTAATATACCAATATTAGTAGCATTATGTCTTCACTTATTATCTAGTTAATAATAAGTTAAGATCATTTGGGTTGATTCTTGGGTGCAACAAGAAGGAGACCTTTTACTTTGTAGGTTGTTTTATGGAGGATCATCCACTAATTTCATGCTCAAGAACAATAAGAAGGAGTTCTTATTGTGCCCATATTGAACCGAAAATACCCCATGTAAGGATGTTTTCGTCTTATCTTTTCTTTTATACTTTTATATTTGCATGCATGATAACTAGATCCTAAATCATTAAGTTAATGTAATTTAATGAACTAATTAGAGGAGTCTAATTAGAGGTCTAGGACTTTCAATAACATCGTTGGATGCAAGTTGGTGTTTCGTATAAAATACAACCCCGATGGCAGCATTAAACAGCACAAAGCTCGCTTAGTAGCCAAGGGATTCCACCTAAGACCCGACCTTGACTACTCCGAAACATTATGTCCCGTCATAAAACCTACCATTATTCGTCTTATCCTTTGCCTGGCTGTTACACATGGTTGGTCACTTCGTCAGATTGATATCAACAATGCCTTTTTACAAGGCAAGCTGACCGTGGACGTGTTCATGATTCAACCTCCTAGTTTTGTCAATTCTGATTCTCCTAATTATATTTGCAAATTACGTAAAGCTATTTACGGATTGAAACAGGCCCCTCGGGCCTGGTATATCGAGCTCAAAAATTATTTAGTTCATTACGGTTTTAAGACTTCATTGTCCGACCCGTCTTTATTTATTTTTAATCAATCTAACGTTCGATTATATGTTCTTGTTTATATTGATGATATAATTGTCACAGGACCGATATTAAGCGATGTGAACTCCTTTATTTCCGCTATCTCCATGCGTTTTTCCCTCTAAGACCTCGGCTTTCTTTCATAATTTCTTGGCATGGAAGTTACACCGACCTCATCCGGCTTACACTTAAATCAGTCAAAGTATATTTCAGATATTCTTGCTCGTTTTCACATGTCCGATTGCAGTCCGTCAACAACTCCAATGCTCGCCTTTCCTCCCCTGACTCGTCAAGATGATCAACAAATTGAAGATGAATCAAATTACCGAGCCATAGTGGGTAGCCTGCAATACCTATCTCTCACAAGACCCAACATTGCGTTTACGGTAAACAAACTCGCTCAATTTCTTACTCACCCCACCAACTCCCACTGGTCAGCTCTAAAAATATTGCTACGTTTTCTCAAGGGCACTATTCATCACGGAATTCACTTGCTCAAAAATGCTCGCTCCTTTCACATTGCATGCCTTTTGCGACGCTGATTGGGCAGGTGATCGAGATGACTACATTTCTACTACTGGTTATGTTGTTTTTATTGGGCAGAATCCGATCTCGTGGTCCTCTAAAAAGCAACGTGCACTATCGAGATCATCTACTGAGGCCGAATTTCACGCAATTGCTGATACCACGTCCGAGTTATTATGGTTAAAATCTCTGTTCCCAGAACTTGGTATTTCCGTATCATATCCTCCAGTGATTTATTGCGACAATATCGGTGCAACTAATTATTCCGCAAATTCGATATTCCACTCTCGAATGAAACACTTAGCTCTAGCCTTTCACTTCGTTCGAGAGCAAGTTAAAATGGGTCAAGTTCGCATCCAACATGTAAACGGTGATGATCAAATTGCTGACACCCTTACTAAACCATTATCAAGAAGAATAAGATGATTGAAATAGTTTTTGTATTGAATTTTAATAGATTACATAGCACATATATTTATACAGAACATTAGCTAGGTTAGGATACTGAGTTGTTAAAACTATTAGCTACAAAGAGGGAATATATTTGACTAACAAAATACATAACTTGAGGAGGGAAAATAGGAGTCATTGTTGACTCGGTTTCTCACCTACATTTGATGGCTTAATATTTGCATTGACTGAATGACTATTCTTGACACGCTCCCGCAAGACGGATGGTCGAAGAGTGAGGCCGGTCTTGGAAGCAAGTAGAGTAAAACGCATTCTTGATAATGGTTTTAATAATTATTTAACAATGTAAACATACCAAAAAAAACTAATTTATCTAATACCAAAGTTTTTTTTTGGTATGTTTCATTCTTTGATACTTTTCTTTCAAATTTTCCTCTAAAATTAAAGAGTGTTTTATTCAAACAAATTAACATATAAGTATTAGATAAATTAGTTGGTCATAGTTTATAAAACTGTTGAACCCAAATTCGGATGTTGTGCTCGAATGTTACTTAAATTAGTTCGCAAAAAAGCATGTACATTTTGGTGATTGAGTTTAACTTGAATATTGACATGACTCACATGGATGTCTATATTTGTATTGTATGCTTATTTGCAACGAATTTTAAGTAGTGTATTTCATTTGAACAAGCTTTTAAATACCATAAGTGAGTGCTGATCTATTTAGAAGTAGAAGGTGGATGAATTAAAAAGTACTTATGTCATCGGTAAACTTGGAACGAATGAGCGACGACGATGGTGCTTCAGAGGCTAAGTTAGGGTTGATAATTTTAGATGGGTGAGGTTGATTTGGTCCGTTAAGGACACTGTAAGCTATATATTCAAAGCAGCAAAGACGACAAAATAGCCTGCCAAACGAAATGAAACGTACACAACGCATGAAGAATTGGAAAATAAAGCTACTTAATTAGATTATTAGAGGAACAAACTTAATTGTGAAAAATTTGTTTACTTTACGCAAGATATAATCTAATCTAATAGTAAATATATGATCCAACATTTTCCTTTGAACCGTCTCACACCATCGTTAAAGATATCGTCAAACCAAAGCGTCCAGTGAATTTCACGTGCATAATAAGAATTAGTTAAAAGTATTAAAGTCATAAATTCCTACCTTCAACGCGACTAGAACAAGATGCAGCACTCAACCCCTTTTTGGAGACTGTCTTTCTCGCCATTTCTGTAAAAATCGGAATATACACTCGCAATTTTGTAAACAAATATTAATAAAAAAACAAAAAAAAAAACAATATAAACCGGCAAAAAATATGATAATTAACAATTTATATTACCTTGGACATGAATGTAAGACACACAAACAACTTTCTTGAAAATAATAGTGGAGGATCGAGTTAGCGGGAAGATAGAAAAAAGTGACTTGGAGGAGATCTTCTTTGATTTTTTTATGGGGAATGAAAAATATAGGATAGAGGAAAAGTTTTGCATGAAGACTCTTTTGTTTCCTTTTTTTAATTATTTGATATTTTCTTTCAATAAGTCTTCCTTGTGACGGGGTGACCCGTCGCAAGCTTGCGACGGGTCAAATCCCTCTCACAAAGAGCAAGTGGCAAGGCAAGTGGAGGGTTTCATTTGCACCTCACTTGTGCCCCCACTTGCTCTTTGTGAGGGGGATTTGACCCTTCGCATGCTTGCGACGGGTCGGTTCGTCACAAATGAGAATTTGTGATTTTCTGTAGCCGCACCAATTACCATAAATTCTTCCATAATCTAATTTGAATCAAACCCTACCTATTTTATTAAATGGTATGTAATTGACCCGTTTCATTAATATAACGGATATACCCGTCTTATAGGAGACTAATTGTATTGTAAAACAGTAGATTGGAGCTCAATCTACTATTTCAACATGTTATTAACCAAACACCCCAAACAACATATTGACGAGTCAAACGTGTGCTAAATGTCCTCAATATGCTAAAGAACCATCAATCTATTGCTTACGAAACAACCTCAAGTCCATTCAAACTAGGAAGTAAGAATTTCTACATCTAGCGTAAGTCGTGTATTTCAAGCAAGTAATAATCACCCAATTTAATTAAGTTGTCATATGAATGTAAAGCTCATGATAATTTATTATTATTATCATTGAGGAAAAGCTTGTGATAATTATATTTTCTTGATTAGATTTTATTTTATTAAGACGGTCTTTGGTTAAAATCTCTCATATTCCCTTTTCATTTAACACTAGTTTTGCTACCCGTGAAAATCACGGGTTATCTCTGGATATCCTTTGACCATTTTATAATATATTTTTTCTTTTAAATACGATGTAGTGGGTACAATGTGATCAATTGGTAACTCCATTTTTTAATTTTTCGACTTAAAAATAAGTAGACGTTCGAAATATTTGTTGCCAACATGCCATGATAATTTATTCTTACTGTTAAAATCTTATCGCGATAAATAACATTTAAGGTCTTATAAAAACTTTCGAAAATTGAAGATCAGAATTACATTATATTATCTACATTATGCTCTTTTATAGTTTGACTTGTATATACAATGTTTAGAGTTATAATTAACATGTACAAAATGTTTTATGTTTTGTGTTTTGTTGTTTACTTTATTACCAACCACCATTTTTTTATAATTCAAAATTAACGGAATTTGTAAAAAAACACCACGTTTAAGCAATAATGTATCAATATGGATAATAATTTATTATTTGAATGGACAAAAGGAAAAGAATATGGTCGTATAAAGTCAAGACAATGGCCTAGGCTTTATAGATCTTGAGATACAAAATATTAGAATCTGAATATACAACTTGATTATCCATTCGATAATTAACAACGTTGCCGAGTGTTAAACCCCATATAGGAAAACATTAATACCATCATGTTTATCCATTAATTCTTATAACTGATATACTTACTTGTACCAAATACCATCTTATGTCTTACATAGTTAAGGACAATTCACTACACGATAGTTGTATTTAACGAAGTAAACCATTATTGTTCTTAAATTTTTCTTTTATATATACATAAAATGTACAAATGTACAAATGCACAACATATAAAGAGTACAATTAATAATAATAATACATATTACTTTGAAAATATGTTAATATTTTAATTGAAAATTCATGCTTTCATCTAAGTTGGTCAATTTCATTTCCACCATCCTCTACTTTGATCAAGTTATATATCACTTTGTAACTAATTGTAATTACATGCATATGATAATAATAAAATTATCATAAATTACAAATTCTTGCTTTTTGCACACATGATTGGTGTGAGCTATGATGATCGATCTAATTTTTACAATTTACTCTCATTTCCTTAGAATGATCTATCTTTTATATATTATAAATGATATTATGTAATAAGATAATAATGGCAAATGAAAAAAAGGGGCGTATTAGAAGATTAGATACAAAAAATGAGTCGTGGTCCATTTTTAAGGTATATGTTCGATCTAATGTTCACACTTAACTCTTGTATCTTTTTGAATGATCTATCGTGTAAATAATATAAATGACAATAATTTGTAGTAAGAAAATAATGGTAAATGAAAAAAAAAAAAGAGGTGTAATATGAGATTTGGCGCAGAAAGGAGAAGTGGTCCATTTGTGAGGGGTATAAATTTATAATTTATCTATCTAGGTATTCATATAGGACATTCAACTATATATATGATAATCTATAATCCCGTAATATTAAAGAAATACAAGCAAAGATGTTTATCAATTGACTCTCATAGAAAATTAGCAATTATAAAGTTGGTTTTTTCAACGAAGATCAAATAAAAGTCGATATCCATCATTAATGCATATTTTTATCCTCAAAGTTTTATCATCTTCAAATTTAACTTACATAAATTTTAGAATTTGATTACGCAAAAAAAAAACTTTCAAAGAGAAATGAAAGATTGAATTTACTACTTGTGGAGAAACTAAACTTACCAATGCATCACGTTGTTAGTTAGCTAAGCCTACGACTTTATCAAAGCGTCTTCATTACCGCCTACACAATATAAGAAAAACTAAAAACAATACACGAATTAGTAATTGATGATTCAAAATTCAAAGAAGTCAAATAAACTACTCAAATTTGTACCCATCACATGACTATTTTAGAGGAAACAAAGAAACAATGTTAAATAGAGAAGACTAAATAATACTAATGTGCTTGGAAGTTGAATGATGTAAATTAACATTTGGTGACATCAATATTAATCAAGAAAAAAAAAACATTCAAAAGTTAACATTCAAAGTGTTTTAGATGATGAGTTTATATAATCTTTATAGTGATAAAAATTATTGTAAAATTAGTATGGGGGATGAATGAGTGATGGTGTTGGCATTCAAAGAGTTGTAGATAATGAATTTCTTATATAATATTTATGGTGATAACAATTAAATGCAAACTTAATATGAGAGTTGAATAGGGACACATGGTGATGGTTAATATACTTCGGAATTAGAAGAGTCGGCATTCTAATACTACCAATGTAAATACAATGGATGAAGGCTTACGAGGTTGCCACATAGCATTCTAATACTACTCAATCTAGCCTTTTTATATTATTGTATAGATAATTTAATTCGGTTGTACGCATGTCTTAATTACAAACCGCCTGAAACAAGAATTTAATACTTCCTCCATTCCAGTTGATTCTATACATTTAATTAAAGTATACTGAGATATATTCCACACATGTATAGAATCATATGGAATAAAGGGACTACTATATATATATTCCGGAAACCAAGGGACAGTAATGGAATGACATATATTTATACAATTTCATTATACTATATAGTTTTCGATGTATAAAAGCTGAAAATAGTATTAGGAAAGCAATTAATTTAGCAAATACAACTAAAATCTAATAATACGGTCATAATTTGGAAAGAATTAATATTATGTAAAAAGAAAATTACATGAATTTCCTTAATTAAAAATTTAGACATCATGTGATGGCACAGTGATGCCAATATGATCTATATTATAATTTCCTTAATTAAAAATTTCGACATCATGTGATACCAATATAATTTATTTTGAATATCATTAGTATTTGCAGGGTTGAAAAATAATGGACACGTTAAAATCTCATTCTAATCAGATATTTAATACTCCCTCTGTTTTTTAATGATGTTCCCATTTGGTTGATACATGTGCGGTATCTTCTATATATAAAAGCACACAAATTCTCATTTGTGACGGCACTATCCGCCGCAAGCCTTGCGACGGGCCGAATACATACCATATTGCATTGAAATGGGCCGGACCATGTTTAAGTAGATCAACATGTCAGCCGCAAGCTACTCCCATACATCCTACCTCGTACTACACTATAAGTATTATTTATTATTTATTATTTATTACTAATTATTAGCTTTTAATACCCTTGCATTAAATGCTACCATGTGCATTTGCATGCAACACAGTGAGTAGTGACCATCCCCCTCAATCACCTCTATTCTCTTCTCCTCCATAACCTCCATTCTTTTCACCTCCATTCTTTTCTGAAAATTTTACAAAAAATAACTCACAAAACCAAACCCTTATACCCCAACAATTTTTTAAAATAAAAAATGGTGGATGAAAATGCCAACCCTAATACATTTGTTGATTTTGAAAACGACTGCGGTATTGTAGAGAATGATGACGATGGTGCCATACGTAATGAAGTTTTTACAAAAATGACAATAAATAAAGGTTTGTATGATGTTTTGAATTTTAGGGCAAACTACTATTATTATGATCATTAGTATTGGTATTGTTGTTATTGAGCCATTGTTGATGTTGTTGTTGCTGCTGAGTCATTATTGTTGTGATTTATGTTGCTGCGCCATTGTTGTTGTTGTTGTAGTTTAGCCATTTTAGGGCATACTACTATTATCATTATCACATTTTTTGTAAGAAATTATTAACTATTAAAGGATACAATTAATACTCTAGAATTTCTTTGAAGAAAACTACTTATGCTATAGTGTGTTTAGTATTAGTATGCAAGGATTTAACAATTTATTATATTCTACCATTGAAATCCTTGCATACTAATACTAAACACACTATAGCATAAGTAGTTTTCTTAAAAGAAATTCTAGAGTATTAGTTAAACCCATTAATAGTTAACAATTTCTTACAAAAAATGTGATAATGATAATAGTAGTATGCCCTAAAATGGCTAAACTACAACAACAACAACAACAACAACAACAACAACAACAACAACAACAACAATAATGGCGCAACAACATAAATCACAACAATAATGACTCAGCAACAACAACAACATCAACAATGGCTCAATAACAACAAGACCAATACTAATGATCATAATAATATATAGTAGTTTGCCCCAAAATTCAAAACAACATACAAACCTTTATTCATTGTCATTTCTGTAAATACTTCATTACGTATGGCACCATCGTCATCATTCTCTACAATACCGCAGTCGTTTTCAAAATCAACAAATGTATTAGGGTTTGCATTTTCATCCGCCATTTTTATTTTCAAAAATTGTTGGGATATTAGGGTTTGGTTTTGTGAGTTATTTTTTATAAAATTTTCAGAAAAGAATGGAGGTGAAAAGAATGGAGGTTATGGAGGAGAAGAGAATGGAGGTGATTGAGGGGGATGGTCACTACTCACTGTGTTGCATGCAAATGCACATGGTAGCATTTAATGCAAGGGTATTAAAAGCTAATAATTAGTAATAAATAATAAATAATACTTATAGTGTAGTACGAGGTAGGATGTAGGGGAGTAGCTTACGGCTGACATGTTGATCCACTTGAACATGGTCCGACCCATTTCAATGCAATATGGTATGTATTCGGCCAAGCCGTCACAAATGAGAATTTGTGTGCTTTTATATATAGAAGATACCGCACATGTATCAACAAAATGGGAACATCATTAAAAAACAGAGGGAGTATTAAATATCTGATTAGAATGAGATTTAAACGTGTCCATTATTTTTCAACCCTGCAAATACTAATGATATTAAAAATAAATCATATTGGTATCAAATGATGTCGAAATTTTTAATTAAGGAAATTATAATATAGATCATATTGGCATCACATGATGTCTAAATTTTTAATTAAGGAAATTCATGTAATTTTTGTTTACATAATATTAATTCTTTCCAAATTATGACCGTATTATTAGATTTTAGTTGTATTTGCTAAATTAATTGCTTTCCTAATACTATTTTCAGCTTTTATACATCGAAAACTATATAGTATAATGAAATTGTATAAATATATGTCATTCCATTACCGTCCCTTGGTTTCCGGAATATATATATAGTAGTCCCTTCATTCCATATGATTCTATACATGTCTGGAATATATCTTAGTATACTTTAATTAAATGTATAGAATCAACGGGAATGGAGGAAGTATTAAATTCTTGTTTCAGGCGGTTTGTAATTAAGACATGCGTACAACCGATTTAAATTATGTTAAATGAAAAGGGAATATGAGAGATTTTAACCTAAGACCGTCTTAATAAAATAAAATCTAATCAAGAAAATATAATTATCACAAGCTTTTCCTCAATAATAATAATAATAATAAATTATCATGAGCTTTACATTCATATGACAAATTAATTAAATTGGGTGATTATCACTTGCTTGAAATACACGACTTACGCTTGATGTAGAAATTCTTACTTCCTAGTTAGAATGGACTTGAGGCTGTTTGGTAAGCAATAGATTGATGGTTCTTTAGCATATTGAGGACATTTAGCACACGTTTGACTCGTCAATATGTTGTTTCGGGTGTTTGGTTAATATCATGTTGAAATAGTAGATTGAGCTCCAATCTACTGTTTTACAATACAATTAGTCTCCTATAAGACGGGCAATAAGTCTTGCTTGTGACGGGGTGACCCGTCGCAAGCTTGCGACGGGTCAAATCCCTCTCATAAAGAGCAAGTGGCAAGGCAAGTGGAGGGCTTCATTTGCACTCCACTTGTCCCCCCACTTGCTCTTTGTGAGGGGGATTTGACCCGTCGCATGCTTGCGATGGGTCGGTCCGTCACAAATGAGAATTTGTGATTTTCTGTAGCCGCACCAGTTACCATAAATTCTTCCATAATCTAATTTGAATCAAACCCTACCTATTTTATTAAATGGTATGTAATTGACCCGTTTAATTAATATAACGGATATACCCGTCTTATCATAAATTCTCATTTGTGACGGCACTATCCGTCGCAAGCCTTGCGACGGGCCGAATACATACCATATTGCATTGAAATGGGCCGGACCATGTTCAAATGGATCAACATGTCAGCCGCAAGCTACTCCCCTACATCCTACCTCGTACTACACTATAAGTATTATTTATTATTTATTACTAATTATTAGCTTTTAATACCCTTGCATTAAATGCTACCATGTGCATTTGCATGCAACACAGTGACCATCCCCCTCAATCACCTCCATTCACTTCTCCTCCATAACCTCCATTCTTTTCACCTCCATTTTTTTCTGAAAATTTTACAAAAAATAACTCACAAAACCAAACCCTAATATCCCAACAATTTTTTAAAATAAAAAATGGCGGATGAAAATGCCAACCCTAATACATTTGTTGATTTTGAAAACGACTGCGGTATTGTAGAGAATGATGGCGATGGTGCCATACGTAATGAAGTTTTTACAGAAATGACAATGAATAAATGTTTGTATGTTATTTTGAATTTTAGGGCAAACTACTATATATTATTATGATCATTAGTATTGGTCTTGTTGTTATTGAGCCATTGTTGATGTTGTTGTTGTTGCTGAGTCATTATTGTTGTGATTTATGTTGCTGCGCCATTGTTGTTGTTGTTGTTGTTGTTGTTGTTGTTGTTGTTGTTGTTGTTGTTGTAGTTTAGCCATTTTAGGGCATACTACTATTATCATTATCACATTTTTTGTAAGAAATTGTTAACTATTAATGGGTACAATTAATACTCTAGAATTTCTTTGAAGAAAACTACTTATGCTATAGTGTGTTTAGTATTAGTATGCAAGGATTTAACAATTTATTTTATTCTACCATTGAATCTTGTAATAGAACAACTTGATGCCACCTCGGAGATTTTAGAGTTTCATCTGATAGTGTCCTTGTCTTCATATTTGGGCGTAATGTCACCCTGGAACTTGACTATAAATTTTTGTTTGCGCATTGATATGTTACCATAGTTTGCCTTAATGTTTTTATTTTTGGTTCTAATGTACCCTTTATTATGTCATTATATGTGGGCGTAATGTCACCCTGTATCTTTTATATATATTGTCTTATGCAGATAACATGTTACCATTATTCCCCCTAATGTACCCCTGGTAGTAGGTTATCGTAGAACAACAAAATGTTTGTATTTTTGGTACTAATGTTCCTTTTCAAATGTCATTATATTTTAAATATATTTTCTTAGCATGTGATATGTTACCATCATTTCCCATGATGTACCCCTGGTAATATGTTATTGTAGAACAACAAAATGTTTGTATTTTTGGTAGTAATGTTACCCTGTCAACTTTCGCAGGTACAGATTATTCAAAGTCATTAGTGGGGATGAAAGCATCAAAATGGGAAGTTATCTACGAGATGTATAAGAAACATTCACATGCTCTGGGCTTCAGTATTAGGAAATCAACCTCCCGCAGGCTGAATGGGGTTGGCACACCTGAAGTCGAGTGATACTTGTATGCTCATGCGCAAAACACCATGGTAATGGTAGCAGGCGAGACGACCATGTGGTACCCCAGATAGCTATTAACAATGCTAGAAATGTGACAATCACACGGTGTGATTGGAAAGCGGGGCTGAGGACGCTTGTAAATGAGGATGGTGTGTGGGAAGTACGTCAACACGTAACTAAACACAACCACGACTTAACCCCCATTCAGTGGCAGCACCACCACAGGTCGGAGAGGAAAATTAGTGATGCGGAGGGCGAGGCTATACAGGCCACGACGGAAGCTTTTGTCCCTCCATCTGTTCAGTTCGAGGTGGCGGCAGCTGCCGCTGGTGGCGATGCTCTAGTCGGTCACATCAAGAGGGATCACATTAACTTTGTAAATCGCCTGAAGATGCGTCCAATTGAGGGCGGGGATGCCGCTACACTTATTAACCTGTTGACTCAAAGACAAGGTGAGGACCCCGGGTTTTTCTTCCGAGTGCAATTCAATGAAGAGGGTAGACTATGTCACCTATTCTGGTGCGACTCGATGATGAGAGAGGACTACCGCTTGTACCATGATGTATTTATCTTTGACACCAAGTACCGTACGAACATGTATAATCTTATTTGCGGTGCGTTCGTAGGTATAAACAACCACTAGTCTAACGTCGTGTTTGGGTGTGCCTTTCTCTCGGACGAGAAAGAAGATGCTTTTGAATGGTTGTTCAACGTGTTTAACGAAGCTATGGGAGAGGTTCGTCATGTAACCATCGTTACTGACCAAGACAAAGCAATGTCAAACGCGATTGAAAAGGTTACTTTATTTTATTTTATATGTTGTACATGTTAACTCAATCGTGCATTATGTTACCACTTAACCTATGTGTGGGTACTGAGTTAACACCCATATGATATAGTTTATGAACTATGAGACTTAATTGGTCAATAGATACCACTTAATCTATAACATGTTACCATTCGAAGAAAATAAGTTACCATTCACATTAATAGCCTAACATTTATGCTAAAAATTGATTTTCTATTTTATTTCTTATGGAGAGCTAATTGGTGAATGGTAACCACTTAACCTACCACATGTTACCATTTTAAGAGGATAGGTTACCATTCACATGTTTTAAATGACTATGAACATACCAACCATATATGGTAACATTTGCTTTTGCTCTGCAGATTTACCCAGGAAGCAGACATAGGCTATGCCAATGGCATATTCAACAGAATGTTATCTCGCACTTTAGAAGTCTAAAGCATGACTGCACATTCCAGAAGATGTTCAACAAATGCCTTAATGGTTTCTATAATGATCCCGAATTTGAAGCCACATGGCAAACAATGACGAAAACTTATGGGCATATATGTTATATTCGATTGTACTAACCACCGAATTTGCTATAATGAACGCGCTTGATGATGGTGGATCTTCGCATCATGTTACATTAGATTGTAATAACCACCTAAATGAATGCACCTGCAGAAAGTTTCAAGTTATGGGCATTATATGTTGCCACATCATACGTATCCTCCACATGCATTCTGTTGTGGAGATCCCATCAGGTTATATTCTAAGGCGGTGGACCAAGTTTGCCAAAAACGGAGGTGTAGAACCGCTTACTCCCGTTAGACATGCGTCGAACGGCCGCAAACGAGGCTACAAACTGGCGACGCTCAATGCTAATAAGCGTCAACAATCTCATAACAAAGAGCCAGAATGTCCTAGAAGCAAGGTCATAAGTGAAGAATATGTGTGCCACGGCCATGGAAGAAGTATTATTGGTGCTGCAGAAACTTGCTATGGAGGCTTCTCCAAACACACAAGCAGTAGAAGGTGCTCCTATTCTAGACCCAATCTGATGCACGACGAAAGGGAGAAGCCAAAGGAAGAAACGGAACGTCGGTAAGAACAAGAAAGCTCGAAAAGGTAAAGACAACGAAACACATAATGGCGATGTTTACATCCCAATTCCGCGTCTCCTGTAAACGTTGTAGAAATGGCAAATTTATGACACTTTGCGAAGAAATGGGATGCCCGCAGAAGTGCAATACTTTTTGCTTATTTTGGCATTATTTTGTGAACTACTTTTTTTGACGTTATTATCAGACCACTGTCAATGTAATATGCCTATTTTGGCATTAATTTGTGAACAACATTATTTCATGGCCATCCATCTATAATTTTGTCAACATACACATATTTATGGTTACATGTTTCCAATATAAGTAGCTAATGTTACCATTTAAAGTACAATTGTGGGGTGCAATACTTATGTTTCCAATATAAGTAGCTAATGTTATCAATATAGATGGTTACATGTTGTTATAGCAATGGTTACATGTTTGATGATGAGATGTTGTCAACATTATCATATTTGGACAATTGATGCTGAGTAAAACTTATGTTACCAATATATCAGCATTTGTTACCAATATATCAGCTAATGTTACCAATATAAATGGCTACATGTTGTTATAACAATGGTTTCATGTTTGATGATGAGATGTTGCCATGTCGTTCACTTTGTTGCATGGTAATGTCAGCATTATCATATTTGGACAATTGATGCTGAGTAAAACTTATGTTACCAATATATCAGTATGTGTTACCAATATATCACCTAATGTTACCAATATAAATGGTTACATATTGTTGTATCAATGGTTACATGTTTGATGATGAGAAGTTGTCATGTAGTTCACTTTATGTTACCACATAAGCGGCAAATTGGGTGAACATCTGACCACAAATCTGTTATATAATAAAGTTGTGACGATCGTCATGATTCAAAGCATCCAACAAGAGTTTAAAGATTACAACAACCATTACAACTAACATAGAAATACCGGCCATAGACCACTCACAATTTAAGGCTAAAAACATGTCCAAAACAAAAGGCCATAGAGGATGGTCAAAATAAGGCCATAGAGGATGGTCAAAATAAGGCCATAAAACATGTCGAAAAATAACTCTTAATACATGAACCAACTAGTTCTTGGCAGCCCCCTTTTTTTCCCTCGTGCGGGTGGTCACCATGTTGCTCTTGGGGCGGCCGTCCTCACCGTCGGGACCACCTAACTCCCCTAACCCAAGGTCAAATGACGGTGGCTTCACCATCTCAATAGCAACCAATCTATCCAACTTCTGTCCAAGGGCGTGAAACTCCGCCAGGAAAACAAGATCTTTCAATGCTTGCGTGAATGATCCTTGCGACTGGTCGCCTTCACCACAAAGAGCTGTCATCTCACTTCCATTTCTTGACCCATTGGGCTCGTCTGCACCCGCCTCATCTCCTCCCAACTCTCGGGTCAACACGTTATGCATATGGGAGACCACCTCCATATTTCTCCTTGTCGCCATCCAATTGCGCAAGCGAATCTACACAATGTACAAACAGAAACAGAAACTCACATGTTAACATATGCATGTAACTAACACAACCTAAAGGAGTAACCAGAAGAACAACAATATGTAACCAGGGTTACAACAACAAAATGTCATCATTTTACTACAACATGTGTTAATTTCAAATATATACATTTAAAATAATATTGGGAACAAATTATAACAATCATTCATGATAAAACTATTCATGTAGCCACAACAATAGGAACATGTAACCACACATAGATTAACTGGTAACATTTTACTACAACATGTGTCCATTTCAGATACATACATTTTAATATAATATTGGGAACAATTTATAACTATCATTTATGTAACTACTACAACAAATACATGTAACCAGAAGAACATCAACATGTAACCACAACAACAACTACAACATGTAACCATGTCAACAACACATTTGTCCATTTTAGATGTCTACATTTAATGTAATATTGGGTACACATGACATTTAATCTTCATGTATCCACAACAATAGAAACATGTTACCATAGCAGTATTATTTCAAAACTATTAAAATGAAAACTACTGAACTTACGTCGTGGTAGGTGCAACGGAGCTCTTCGTCACTCGTCACACCGTCAGGGAGTGACGAGCTTAATTTCACGTGTCGTTAAATCCGCTAATTAGCTACGATCAAATAACAATTTATATCTCCTAAACAAACACAAACTATCTTAAATAAATGTAGTAAATGGTAAGAATAGGGTCGAACCCAAGAGAAGGCGGTACTAACTAAATTAACAAATCTAGACTCTTGCTAAAAGCCAATTAACAAAACTAAATACTAATTAATTCCTCTAATCACAAATTAAGACACAAACTTAAATTAATTACAAACTATGATATTAACAATGGCAAAAACATGTAGGATAACACATGGAGAAAGTTTGATTGGAGAAATTCATTAACAAGTCTAAATTAACCAACAAATACTAAAGATTCAAATAGTCAAATATAGAGAAACAACTTAGTGTAATTTTCCAAGTTCTCAACAATTAGCAAAGTAAAGACTATTCCTTTCCTCTCTTCCCTAGTTATCTAATACAAGTTTCTAAGAAATTAGTCAACATGGATTAAATCAACCAAGAATGACCCTTTACAACCCAATTTACACCCATTAAAACATGAGCCCAAATCAAAGATGCAAGCTTTAAGAACAAAACCAGAGAAACAAGCTAGAATCATGTAATAAAACATTAAACCATGTTCTAATCACACAATAAACCAAATTCCACTCAAAAGATTCCAACTTTTAAACCAAAGTTACAATTTTTCAAGGTTGCTTCAACAATATCAAGACAAATTAACCAAATTTATCTAGACAAAGCATTAATTAAACAAACAATTGCTAAGATGGTTAGTTTCAACAATAATTCATTCAACAATGGAAAATGAACATGAGAAAAATGGTATTAACTAAAGAAAAAGAGATTAAAGAGTCTTACAATGCTAAAAGATGAAAACTTGTTCCAATTACACTAAGAAATGAAAGATTAGCTACCCATAATCCAAGAATTACAACCCAAAAATAAAGTTCAACTAAAATTACAAGCCAAAATGAAAAACCAAAATGAGAGAATTCTAATGTGGAATGTTATGGAAATTATGGAATGAATGAAATGTCTCTCTGTCTCTAAAATCTGGCTCTTATATATCCTTGGTCCGGAAACCTAGGGCCTTCGAGAAATGGGCCTCAAAATGACAAGACGGAGAATGAAGGAACACCGGTCTAAGGCCAGGACGATGGCAGCGTCGTGGGACGCTAGCAGCGTTCTGGTGACGCTGACAGCGTTTTACACTGCCAGTTTTTACTCTTGGTTGCTCGCCTTGACTTTCGTTGACCCCTTTGAACGCTATTCTCGCCTTGACTTCCATTGACCCTTTGGACTTGCTTTTCTTGCATTGATAATTTGCTCCTAGCTCACTCCAATTGTCGGGTTTGGTCACGACTCACGAGTCTCGGGTTTGACTTTGACTTTTTTGTTGACTTCCAGGCTTGACTCTAAACTTTGACTTAAAAATACTAAATAACAACATAATTACAAGGACTAAAGTTAGCATAAAACGATGCTAACGACCCGTAAAAAGTATATTAAACGGACCTAATAAATACTACTAAACACGACACATTTTGGTGTTGTCAGGGAGCGGTAGGGTCACAAATCTCGTGGCAGGCACCCTCGACATACCGTCACGCCGTTCCGAATAGCAGTAAATCCTCTTTTCCTGGTGCTTAGATATGGGGTATGTCGTAAGATCTCAAACACCAATCCCAAAGCAACCATGATATGGGTAGACCTCCGCCTCCTCTGCCAAGCGATGCTTCATTTTTTCAAGGGGCCAATGTTGTAGCAGCGGTAAAACCGTCTTCGCTGGATCGCCCCTCCAAGCGAGACGGTGGAAGTACATCAGCTGGAGGAAAAACAGACAACCCCCAGCGCTTTTGCTACCCCGAGACTTCCACGATATCACAGCCGCGTCCAGACGATCAAGCACAAACGAACACCAATCCAACTTCGCAATGGATTCCACGTCCTCTACAGCTCCTACCAATCGGAGGTCAATACGACTGTGTACCGTCGGCGCTAAGAAAGAGGACATTGCAAACAGAACAAACAACTTCTTGAAGTCAGCTCCTCCGTCTGGCGATTCCAACAATGCTAGCCTAACACTCTCTAAGGAGATCTCACCTTTGCCAACAACCTTGAAACTCTCTAGCCAAATTTGAACCAACTCCCGATCCTGTGTCCTGGCCGACACGGCTACATCAGTACATGGCAGCATGAACGCGTCATACACGTCATGCTTGGTAAGAGGGAACTGCACATGCCTGTTAAATATGAACATGCGGGATAAAGGATCATAATGGCGTAGTAGCCAATCTACCATCTGATGGTAGAAAGGCCCTGTCTTCAGCTCCAATAAGCCCCCAAATCCGATATCCTCTACATCCTTCTTCTGAGCGTCCGTCAAAACAGCAATTAGTTTGAACAACTGGTTGGGGGAGCCATGACCCTCCACCTCCTTCTTTTTCCTACAATGGCCACGCAAAAAACATTATAACCGACGGAAAAAAGGGACGAATGACTGGCCATATCACTATTATTTAATTAAAGATACTTACGAGAGTAAGCAAGCTCTATTCTTGCTCAAGACCATAGCATTTCCTGCCTTATCAGCCTTGCGCTTCTTCGATCCCTCAGCAACTTCCATCTTCTTCTTATCAACTTTCAACGCCTTCGCCCGTAAGGCAAAACCTTTAGGAACACTATTGGGACCAATACATGTAACCAAAAGAACACCAACATGTAAGCACAACCACAACTACATGTGTCCATTTCAGATGGGTACATCTAAGGCAATAACAACAAAATGTCAACATTTCAACTACCTAAACACAAACATTTTGCTAGAACAACGAATAACAATTATTCATGTGTCCATTTTAAATATGAACATTTCATGTAATATTGGGAACAAAATATATTAATTATGAATGTAACTAGTACAACACAAACATGTTGGCAGATGACAAATGGAGGCCATCATTTCTACTAACCCAACACAAATGGAGGTCATCATTTCTACTACAACATGTTTTCATTCCAGTTGACAAATCATTCATGTAACTAACCAAACACAAACATGTAACCAGAGAAGATCAAAAACATGTATGTCACCATTTCAACAACAACATGTGACCAATTCAGACATACACATTTTATGTAACTTTGGTAAAAAATTATAGCAATTATTCATGTATAGACCACAACACCAACATGTAACAAGGCAAAAACAAAAATTTAACCACAACAACTATAACATGTTACCATTCGAACAACCACATGTGCCCATTTAAGATCTATACATTTTATGTAATATTGGGAACAAATTATAACATTTTAGCTCAATATGGCCTTTAACCAGGGGCAATAAAAACAAAATGTCACCATTTCAACTACAATATGTGTCCATGTCAATTATATACATTTTATGTTATATTGGGAGCAAATTATACCAACTACTCATGTAACTAACACAACACCAACATGGAACCAGAAGAAAATGAAAATTTAACAACAACAACAACATGTTACCATTCGAACAACAACATGTTACCATTCCAATCAAAACATATGCTCCTTTTCAACATAGATTGCCTTAACTTCTACTTACCTTTTAGCACTTCCACTGGCTTTGGCGCTGTTTTCTTTCCAATGGTCAAGGCCATCTCCACAGCACTATCTACATAATCTGAAAGAGACAAACGTTAGTATAATAAATGGCAACAAACAGGGCAAAAATACGTTAGTTTAATAAATGGCAACAAACAGTGCAAAAAGGGCAACAAACAGGAAAAACAGGGCAACATATACCTTCTCCTTCCTCTTTCTCTTCGTCTTCGACTGAACCTTCCTCTTCCTCATCGCCTGATACATCCTCGTCACTTGACCCTTCCTCGTCGCCTGACGCTTCCTCTTCATCTGAACCATCCTCTTCGCCTGACGCCTCCTCTTAAGACACCTCATCTTCAGGCTCCACAAGCTTCCCCTTGCCTCTCCCTAAACTGAAGGTCACCTTCTTCTTCACTTCAGCATTCTTCTTCACGTCAGTCTTTGATTGTGACGCCTTGCCACTTTTCACAACTTTGACGGAAATAAGACAATACAAATGAAGATAATATTAAAAACCACCAAATAATAGGAAAAAACAAAATTGAATTACAAATTAAAATTATGGTACCTTCTTGAACTGCATGTGTCTATTTAGTTGTCTTCTTAGGTGTCACCTTGTTTGCTGCTCTTTTAATCCTCATGTTACCAAATATGGTGCGAATGTTTGGGGTTTTAGGGTTGTTTGTGACATGTTTTTAACCTTGATTTTGTAATTTTAAGAGAGAGAAAGAAATAAACGGTTAAAATGGGAGAGAAAGGGAGAGTGAATGTTTAGGGGGTGTGAGATTGTGTGTATAGAGGGATAGTGATTGGACGGTTGAATGTAGCCTAGGGAAGACAATAGATTAAATAAAAAAATATGACTGGTCACAAATCAGTCAAATCAGTTTTTCAACACCATATTTGAATATGGTCGACCCATTTTCATCAAATATGGGACTATTTGGCCCGTCGCAAGCTTGTGACGGATATGATCTGTCACAAGCAAGACGGATTGATAAAAGCATAAACTTTTAAAACACTCTCATTGGTCCCTTGATTTTAGGGAAGAGAAACACAAGCCACACCTTTTTTGAAGGTGATGCTCCATGATTTGAGCAGTCCATTTCTCTACTCTACAATTTCTATAGTATATTGATGTGAGTTTTACTTAACCTCGCAAGCGGACGAGTTATCGTCGAGTGTTGCAAGGGTCGTATCCCAAGGGACGGTGATTATGGTTCTAAGGCGGTTTAATCAAATTCTAGTTTAGTTCTAGCAAATAGCAAGTTGAAGAGGATTAATCATAAACTAGACTAACAAGAAGGCAAGGATGCGATGTAAGACAATAATAAAAAGGAACTAGGGTGGATGGGTTCATTAATGCAAGCATAGGTCAATTATGGTGGGGGTTGGGACTAGTCTAAAGATAGTCTAAACATGTCTCCACCTCTCGGTGTAAGACGGATTAAAGGGCAAGCCTCCAACTCTCGATGCGAGACGAGCCCTAGTCTAAGGTTCGATTGGGTTCTCGCCCTAACCTCCCCCTAAACATCCAACACACACACAACAACAATACAAGTCTAAGCTCTCGCTCAAACTAGCAATAAAACATGAGAAAAACTCAAATTACTCATTCAAGCAATTCAACAAACACCTTGTATGCACAAAACAAGTAGACTACCAAAAGACTTAATCTTTATGCCCAATTACCATAATCGACCCAAAAACTCACATTAAATCTCTCATCTTACCCTAGTCTAACACTACTCACTCATACTAATGAAGGAAATCATTAAAGATGGATACTTTGATATGAAATAAGCAAGAGAAGACATATTCAACATGAAAACTAAGTAAATAAACAAGAACAAGTAATTAGAAGACAATTAATGAAATAAAGATGAGAAATTGTACCAAACTTGTAAGAAAGATTGAAACTTGGATTAATAATCAAATAAGAGTCTCCTCTTGTATTCAAATTACAACCCAAATCTTCACTAGTAACTAGGAGAAAGACTAAATCTAACAATAACTAACTGGAAAATTGAGTAATTATCACTAATTAAGAGAGATTAAAGTACTAATTAGAGAGGTATTTCTTATTAATTACTAGGGTTCTTGTGTCTAGGGTTGTGTGTCTAGGATGAATTAGGAGGGGGTATTTATAGGTTGGTAGGATTAGGGGGTCAAAAGAATAAAAGAAAGACCAAGAAATCAAAATGCGGGTAAAGGGGGTCCAGCCGGCCGGACCGGCCGCCGGTGTCCTGGACCAGCTGGTGCCCTCTGCCCTCTGCCCCTTCCCCGTCTTCATTTCTCTTCCTCTCTTCACAAGTCGCCCCCAGCCGGTCGGACCGGCTGCCGGAGGCCCTGACCGGGTGCCAGCGGCTGCTCTTTTTCTCGCCTTTTTCTTGCGTCGTTCACTCAAGGTGCCTCCCCAGCCGGTCCGGCCGGCTGCCGGTTGGTCCGACCGGCTGGAGGGTGCTGCTCTTTTCTTTCTTTTCGCTGTTGATACCTTGGGTAGGTGGCCAAGCCGGTAAGCCGGCTGCCGGTGGCACCACCGGCTGGCACCTCCTCTTCCTTCCTCTTTCTTCTTTTCTTCTTTGTGTTTAGTTATGTGACGGTTTTTTCGGTTCTCATCCCGTCTCGTCTTTGTCTTAACATATTTCCTATAAAATGAGACGGAATTAAATGATATGGGAGTACACGGAATGGGGGCCAAAATACGATAAAACCGACGCTGAACAAAACTAAATGCAACGAAATATAAGAAAATAAAGAGGGGAAACGGTCTAAAATAATCATATATCACATATACATTTTACATTTCTAATTAACAATACTATACACACACATACAATCAACTACATAAATTACACAAAATCATACATGTTTATACAAATCCATATGATATTTACTAATTAATTGTGACGAAGAGATTACAAATTGAAAAATTACAAATACAACATGAATCAATCAAAAATTACAAAAAAAAATGTCTCTCACCTGACTATATTACATAAAAAAAAAACATATAGTTGAAATATACAGGTATGGCTCTTCGAGACTCAAGTAAAAATATTATTATTTTAAAATGAATATAAAAATATACAAGTAAAGATTGTAGAGACACAAGTATCTATTAAAAGGATGATTTCCGGGAAATGTTTCGGGTTAAAAAAAACCAAAAAAAACATACTCCGTATAAAACATATAGTTAAAATATAAATATACACGTACAACATTTTGAGGCTCAAGTATTATTATTATTATTATTATTTTATAATAAGATGCGCGCAGCTTTCATTAATATAAAATGAAAAGTTTACAAGAAATTGGTGGGGAGCCGAGAGACAATCTGGGCCCCCACCCCCTTAGCTATAGAAAAACTAAGTCTAGTAAAGATATAAACGGCCACCCGAGCCCCAACATCCTGAGATACCGAGAATTTCTGGATCCGCTTCAGCAAGTCAACAGCATCCGAACCCAACTCCCCAAGCGAAGAGAAAGAGAAGGGTAGGAAACCGTAACCAGCAGCCCCGCACAACTCCCTATACTTAGCACACTTGCGCTGCGCGGCATCAGTAACAACTCGTCCCGGCACAAAATCGGTCATCCCAGTCTGTGTCAAGGGAGAGGACCCAGTCAAATCAACACACACATCACGTCCTCTGTCCCAAGAATAAAGCAGCAAATCCGCAAGACGAAGAGAGCCGCCCTGTCCGTCAACTAAACCGATATCCACCTCCTTACCTGTAGAAATATCAGACCTATAGCAGATGTCGAATAAGGTGTCACGGACGAGGTTATGCCGATGCTTAACACCCACAGTGCCAGTACAAGAAACAGCGTGGTCCCCGTAAATATCATCAGCAAAAACCTGAGAGCAAGCAGGACAAGGCCTAGATACCACGAATAAAGGAACACCCAGACGATATCCTAGCACACTACGGTAAGTCCTCCCGTTCATAGTCTGACTCAACCCAGATATAAGAACCGCACGCAACCAATCAGAGGAGTGGGCACCAAGCTGGGACTTCCACAATGCAAGATGACGTGGTGTCAAAGAGTAAACAGATTCTGCAGTGGCAGCAATCCTCGCAAAGTATATATCTGCCAATTTTTTCATAAGTTTAGGGGCAGCGATTTCACTAGGATCACGTAATAAAGTAGAACCTGTAGTCTCCGAAAACACCTGCAAGGCATCATCAAAAGTAGAACCAGCATCCACAATACCAGAAGGCCGTAGTAACTTAGCTTGCAAAGCGACAAACTGCAAACGCGACGCCAAAAAAGCATAGTACAAAACATCCCCAGCAGCATAAACACCTAGACCCCCAAGAGGAAAAGGGAAAGTGGCAAGGCGCCACTGCCAATCCCCAAAACCTGGCCCAGACGCGGTGACAATGCGTTCCAAGCTAGAACGAAGTGCTGCATCAAAACGAAGATGAACAGACCCAAAGATTCTCGGCGAACATGTACGGAGGGTAAAGTAGAGCTTAGAAATACCAGTACAAGCTCGAAGTAGAAGCAACTCACATTGCGGGTCCTCAATCCTAGCAACCAAATCCATAAGCTCGATGGTCTTAGTCACTCTCTTCGCTACAAGCTCACTGCCAAAACTAGAGCAAGTACTGACAGGCCCACCTAAAACAGAGACACCACGCAAAGGCCGGGCAATAGAAGGAGGGAAAACACCAGGAAGGCGACTCCGGGGATCTTCAGTAGGCCAAAAAACCTCAGTCTTAGCGACATTAAGATGGAGACCAAACTGAGGACCATCTGCCATAATCAAATCCAACACATTCCCCACCTCTAAAGTATCCCCAACAATGGTGCCATCATCCAAGTACCAAGCCTGCAAACTCAAATCAAAAGAGTCTTGTATCTTGCACACCAAGGGATGCAAAACCAAAGCGAAAAGCAAAGGGCCCAAAGGATCACCCTGCTGGACTCCCTGACAAGACCACAGACAATGTTCCCCATAAAAAAGACGGGCAGGACGAGAGTAACAGAACTCCACCCAACGGGAAAGAATCGGGCAACGACGGCGAACTTCCAGAAGCATGGTAGCACGATCAACAAGGTTGAAAGCATTCTGAAAATCAACCAGCAACATAGAAAGCCCCACATCCCCACCACGAGCCTCGATGAACCGATTCAAGGCATGCAAGACAGCCTCTCCTCCACCGGACACCTTAACCCCAAACTGAAGACCAGAAAAATAAGAACACAAAGAAGGACCAACCAAACAAGCACCTACCTTAGAAACAAGACGTCTCCAGACAGTGCCAACAGCAATAGGACGAACACCACCACCAGGTTTAACAAACGGCGTGAGCGGAGCGCTAGCAATGTACTCACCAAGAGCTAGTGGGCATCTGCCCTCTAGAAAAATATTGACCACCCTAGTAATAGAAGCGATCAAATCATCAGAGATAGCCACAGCAGCGCCACTCAAGCAGTCCATAAGGTGTTGGGCACGGAACCCATCCCTCCCACAAGAAGTGCCTCGGGGGAAACTGCGAATCATATCCAAAACCACAGCCGAAGAGGCAATAAGAGAGTGATGATCCACAGGCAAAGGAGGCAAGGAAGGAGATGAGGCGACCGGGTGCTTCTCTCGCAAAGCCCCAAGAGTGGCATCAGAGTAGGGGGCGACGCCAGAGGAAGAAAGCACCCTAACAGCAGCAGAATAGTGACCATCACAAATGTTCCGCCGACATTGGCGGAGGTTAAGCTCACTCAAATCCAAATCCTCCTCAACCTGAAACGAAGGAGGAACCTCAGCCAAACACTCCTGTAAAAGCAGCAAGCCCCCTCCAGGCACCCCCCAAGCATGAATAGCCATGGTAATACTCTCCTCCTGACGCTGTCGCCTAACAGCAGTCCTACACTCAAGATTACTCCTAGGAGCGAAGGTCTTAAGCAGACAAAGAGACAACACAAGCATACGAACCCAGCAGGAGAGGTCAGCAGGAGAGTCAACCACATCATCCAAGACCCCCTTTAAAACCCGAGCAAACCCAAGACGACACTTAGGAGGGATAGATTTCACTGTGCGAAGGCCTAAAGAAAATAAACGATCAAGGGAAGATAACGACCACTGAACAAGCTCAACCCTATCATCAGAAGAAAGACCCGAGGGAGACGGAGACGGAGCCGGAGGGCGCGGGATACCATGGATAATGAAGCTAACGATGCCATCCCCACAATCCGGGGGCGCCACAATATCAACTCGACTATGCCGACACCTAGAGCGAAAGGTATGGGTTTTAAAGCACTACCCACACAACCAAAGGCCCATCCGCTTCAAAGTAATATCGGCATTAGAGAAAACAGTCAGACTATCAGAAAGAGTTTGACGTGTAAGCCCCATAGCATCATCATGACAATGACGGTCCTGAAAATGCTTCTGCCATGCGGCCTTAGTAAGGCCCTTACCACGACCATCCGGACACCCATGAATACTCGAAAAAGGACAATGAAAACGTACTATAACAGGCATGACGAGAATTATCACGCAAGAGGCATCACCTCAAGCACACTCACGTGCATGGAAAGAAAACCAAAGGCCAATCACAAATAAGCACGTGTAAAACAAAAGAAAAACAAACCAAAAATAACCTAAAAAAGAAATTCAAAAAATAACCTAAACTATCACGGGTGTCTGACGGCGCCGACAACGACTCCCACACCCGGCATCACCACCACTACACGGCCAAAGGCAGACAGCCACAGCAGCAGCAGCCGCACCACCAAAAACCATACGGCACAATGCAGATGGCGAAAACCCGCGCCGGCACCGAAACAAAAGCGAACAAAACACCCTCCGGCAGAAAACACCGGCTGAAATGAAGGGAGGAGGCACGTCGGCCACCAGCAAGAGCAGTAGACACGACGTCCACTATATCGAACCCTAATCTCACAGTTGCCAAACACCGAAAACGCACCAAAAAGACGACGCAACCCCGTGCCTCTCAAAACCCGCTGAAAAGGTACCAATACCGACGACGTGAGGTCCCCGGCGAGGCGAGGGTGGCCAGGGGCGACGTGAGGTCACCTTGGAAGTCACCGTAGGGCACGCTAGGCTGGGATCGCTAAACTCTCCTCTCTCTCTAACGCTCTCCGATAGTATTATTATTATTATTATTATTATTATTATTATTATTTTTTTTTTTTTTTTTATTATAAGATGCGCGCAGCTTTCATTAAAATAAAATAAAATAAAAAGTTTACATGAAGTTGGTGGGGAGCCGAGAGACAATCTGGGCCCCCACCCCCTTAGCTATAGCAAAGCTAATCCTAGTAAAGATATAAGCGGCCACCCGAGCCCCAGCATCCTGAGATACTGAGAACTTCTGGATCCGCTTGAGCAAGTCAACAGCATCCGAGCCCAGCTCCCCAAGCGAAGAGAAAGAGAAGGGTATGAAACCATAGCCAGCAGTCGCGCATAAATCCCTATACTTAGTACATTTGCGCTGAGCGGCATCAGCAACAACCCGTCCCGGCACAAAATCAGACATCCCAGTCTGAGTCAAGGGGGAAGACCCTGTCAAATCAACACACACATCACGCCCTCTGTCCCACGAATAACGTAGCAAATCCGCAGGTCGAAGAGATCCGCCATGCCCGTCAACCAAACCGATATCAACCTCCTTGCCCGAAGAAATACCAGACCTATAGCAAATGTCGAATAAGGTGTCACGAACGAGGTTATGTCGATGCTTAACCCCCACAGTACCAGTACAAGAAACAGCGTGGTCCCCATACACATCATCAGCAAAAACCCGAGAGCAAGCAGGACAAGGCCTAGATACCGTGAATAACGGGACACCAAGGCGATACCCCAGCACACTACGGTAAGTCCTCCGGTTCATAGTCTGACCCAACCCAGAGATAGGAACAGCGCGCAACCAATCAGAGGCGTGGGCACCCTGCTGAGACTTCCATAACGCAAGCTGACGCGGTGTCAAAGAGAATACAGATTCCGCAGTAGCAGCAATCCTCGCAAAATATATATCTGCCAGTTTCTTCATAAGTTTAGGGGCAGCGATTTCACTAGGATCACGTAAAAAGGAAGAACCTGTAGTCTCAGAGAACACCCGCAAGGCATCGTCGAAAGTAGGACCAGAATCCACAATACCTGAAGACCGAAGTAGCTTAGCCTGCAAATCAGCAGACTGCAAACGGGACGCTAGAAAAGCATAATGAAAAACATCCCCGGCAGCATAAACACCGAGCCCACCCAGATGAAAAGGGAAAGTGGCAAGGCGCCACTGCCAATCCCCAAAACCAGGCCCAGACGCGGTGACAATACGTTCCAAGCTAGAACGAAGCGCTGCATCAAAGGGAAGATGGACAGACCCAAAGACCCCCGGGGAGCAAGTACGGAGGGAAAAATAGAGTTTAGAAATACCAGTACAGGCCCGAAGAAGAAGCAACTCACATTACGGGTCCTCAATCCTCGCGACTAAGTCCATAAGCTCAACGGTCTTAAAAAAGGAGGAGGAAGTGCCTCAGACAACCAAGCGACCATCCGAAAGCCCACGAGTGAGCTCAGGAACGATCATCTACAGCAATCCACAAAAGAAGGCGGGTTTTATTATTATTATTATTATTATTATTATTATTATTATTATTATCATAAAAGAAGGCGGGTTTTTTAGAATAGTAGCTGGTTCCAAATAAAAACTTTTTTGAATATAATATACTCCCTCTTAATCGGTCTTTTCTTCCCTCTTTCCTTATTAGGTAAGTCGGGTTTTCTTCCCTCTTTCCCTTTTTGGATGTGGGGTTGTGTGTTTTGTGTGGTCTAAATTCATTTGTATGTGGGGTAGTGTGTTTTGTGTGGTCCAAATTCATTTCCTTAATTTTTGTGTAAAAGAGAAAAAGGAAGAGATGAGTGACTAGGAGGGAGTATATAGTTAAAATAAAAGTATACAAGTTGATTTTTTTAAAAAAACTGAATTTAATAAAATTTAAAAATAGGCAGATTTTCTAGATTAGTATAAGGTTAAAACAAAACTTTAAGGATCTTTACAATCATATATAGATAACTAGCTTAGACCCGTGCAAGATTGCACGGACATGCATAAATTATATATAGATAATGTTTTACGATTATTACATTACTCCCTAGCATAGATCATTATTAGATTACTTCCCGGCATAGATCATGACTCATGAGTGAATTAGTTTACTCCGTAGCAACACTGAGGAGTTGGGAGTTTTCTTAATTTTTTTTACTCTGTTTTGTATATTATTATTTACCAAAATTGTGGCCCAAAAGTTTTCAGACTTTCGTCGGGGCAAAATATAACACATACATTTTATCCAAAAAATATTCCGAGTAAGAAAATTCAACCTTGAATAATTTAATTTGAGATAACTACATAAGCATATGAAAACATGAATTATAGTATATAGATTTCCATCAAACGTTCCTATATATCTTTCGGGTAACTCATCTAAGCTTACAAGCTTTGTGACAACTCCAATTGCATAAGTATCATCCGATCAACAACATTTCCTTTTTAAGCAGCAAATTGGTACCCAAATATTGACTCAGCATCAAAATATTTTAAAGTGTGCAACACTACTACCCTTGAGTCTTAACTCTCAAGTAGCGAACACACTCATCTGCGGCTAATATATCATAGTCAGCGCCATAAGATAGTACATTCATTATGTATCACGAGTCGACAAAGCCTTGATCAAAATGGGGATAGTTCGAACCGCATGTGATATAATTAAAATGATATCTGCATGGCGGCTTCATATCCCATGGATGAGTGCATAAAAATACCAACACAAATCTCGCGTTATAATAATCAACCCAAATTAGCCCATCATATTTTGTAAATATAATAAATTTGATACATTAATATAATTAATATAACTTCAAAATAAATTAAATTATAATTATTGGTATTTAATTAACATTTTAAATTAACTGCATTATCGTTTTGCCTTTCTCAAGTTCAATTATATTTTGTCGTTATTTTGCCTCTAACATGTCAAATACTTTTATTCAGCATAATGTAATATATTCATATCTTATATATTAGCTTAAAGGAGACGACAATTGTTGCGTTTGTTATTACGACCCGTGTAATTATTGCACGAGTTTAAAACTAGTATTTTAATAAAGTGGGAACATCATAGGGAAATGGAGGGGGTATTTACTTAAATACATATATAAGTCTGATACAATTAGTAAAATTAACCATTATAGTCGCATGCGTAGTGAAAGTAATAGTAGTAGCGGCTGCATTAGTGAAATTAATAGTATTCAGTGCGGGAGTTGTGAAAGTAACAATAATGACGTCGTGAGTAATGAAAGTAACAGTAGTAACCACGAATGTAATGAAAATAACAGTAGTAATAAAGGAATAAAGTATGAACAATTAGCTAACCAATCGATTAAGGAAAATATTTTATTTATTTGAATATATAAGCTTGATAAATTAACGGGAGTAATGAATTTAACCGCAAAAATAGCGAGAGTAATAAAAGCAACAATAATAACAGGAGTAATGAACGTAATAGTATTAAACATGAGATGTTGTGAATGTAATAATATTGAGTATTGACTGATGCAGCATTAAATGTGTCTCATAATTTATTAACTAGATTTCATGCACGTGCGATGCACGGGTCTACATTAATGTGATTATAACAATTAACTTATAGAAATAAATTGTTGAAATTTGAGCTTTTAAATTATTACGCAGCAACTTTTAAATACGTATGAAGTTTGACCTTTGAATTATTAACTTTTAACAATATAATATTGACATGAATTAAATTTTATTTGATTAATTATTTTATATCCTACTAAAATAATCAACTTTCATCACAAGGTCTTAAAATTGATATTAATTCGACTTTTTATAAAAATATTATTCTTTTATTTAATAAATTAAATAACTTGCTTTCACTCTCGTTTAACCTTCTCACTCAATTTGCCTTACGACTCAAATAAGTGGAATGCATACCGTTCTAAAACCTTTGATATCTCTTTACCTTAAATTACTCACTATGTCTCATTCAATTGTCTACTTTTTTATTCTTTGTGTTTTTTATTTATTTAAAGGTACACAATTGACTAAGACGGTCGGAGTAAATTGGTATTACAATATTTAGTATGAGATCGACTCTCAATTTCTAATGTTCAACTGTACATTGTAAATGATTCATTCGTACATCATGCATCTGTCTACATTACAAAAGAAACCAATTTGAGTCGTTGATCATTAACTATGGAGTCTTTTTTTTCCATACAAAGCCAAATGACTAATACTAATCAATAAACACAAATTCTCATTTAAGACGGTGGGCTTGTTTCTTTGGTCAAATACATAACAAATCACTCTGCTTTCTGCCTAGGATATACCAAAAGTTTGTCATTATTATGATCACCACGTGGTAGTATTCTACTACTCTTAAGCTTAAGATGGTACCCGTCAAAAGCAATAAACTAAAAAGATTAAGTTTTTCTTTAGCAATCATAACAAAATTACGGGAAAAAAAACCAAGCTAAGAGAAAAAAATATGTATACATATGTTTTAAATAATCATAGGTTGATAACTAAAAGAAGAAAAATATTAATACTAATATAGTATATACGTAACGCTAGCAAGGGTGCAAAATCATGATGATGTAGCATTCATTATATATATACACACTTAATTATTAATAATATCAAATATTAAATAATATATTTCTTAATATCTAACAGTATTTAATATTAAATAATATCTTTTCTAATATCTTATACTATCTAATATTCTCTAAAAATATTAGATAGTATAAGATATTAAGAAATATAATATCTATATCTAATATTATCTACATATTATATTTTCTTTTTAATTAGGTAAACTATTTGTTAATTTATATTATTAGTTAAATATTCTAATAGAATTATATTATATGTAATATTCTCTACATATTCTAGTTTTTATGCCCGTGCGTTGCACGGTTAATATAATATTTTTAACAATAATGTGTAGCACTATATATTTTAGCTATAAAACTTTCATAATCTCTACTATTTGCTACACGCACTATAAATTCAAAATGATGAGTATATACGTTTGAACACAATATATACGCAAAAGATCATCGCATTTGCGATATCGACCTAGCTAATTTTCCCTTTAAATTAATCTCACATATTTTTTATTGGCTTGGTCATTATTTTAAAATCACCTTATTTTAATTTTTCTAATTAGTTGTTCATTTTTGTCATGAAATTATGGCATCGACAACTTCTAAATAAAATTATTGATTCACATTTGTAAAAGATTTTCGCAAAATAAAACAAAACATGATTAACGATTACGATTATAGTAATGCGAAATTAAGTCTCTCCCAGGGTTGATTATAACTGCTCAGATAGGAACATGAGTACATGACATTATTGATCCATATATGTAGCGAGTTTGTGATTCGATTTGTTGCTCACCCAAATAAAAAATTTCTAAAAGTATAGGTCGCGCTCTATTTTTAAGAAACCAACCACCACTAAAACTCTTTGATGTGTGTTTTAATTACCGCAAGTGCACGGTCGTCAAAGTAGCACTTGGGGGTCGATTTCCACGGAGAGCAAAACGATTACTAGTCGGTTTCAAGGGATGCTAGCTAAGTCGATAGAAGGGGAAATTTGGATTCAACTAATGACAACTAAATGCAATAAATAAGATTTAAACTAAAATGCAAACTAAACAAATAAGCTATGGAAAACACGGGATTAAATCAAGATTAAGGTAACTAGGATCCGATCAAGTCTTAGTTCATGGGTTGCAACGGTGGGTGGTCTATCAACAAGTGGTGGAATGTGGGTTCAAGTGGGACAATGTCGTCTAAACTAACTAGCTAACCCTCCCGAATATAGGTAGCCTCTAGGGTCGATAAAGGGTCCCACTCCCATGGATAACCCCTACACGAGTCCAAGGCATTCCGGGTCAACATTTAGGTCCCAACTAGGGTCTTTCCCACTCCCGCGGATGAAATCCCCTAGCCAAAAGGTAGAGTCTCTTTTAAGGGGTCTCGCTCCCGCGAATGACCCACCTAGAGTCGATCCCCAAATCTACCCAAGCCCCACTACCGTAAGCCCAACTCCCGTCGATAGCCTAAGTAGCCCCTAAGTCGGCCCAACTCCCATTGATAGCCTCTAAGGGTTGAACAAGGGTCAAATAAGGGGTCAATACAAAACAACATCAACCAAAAACAATCACACATAAACCACTACTTGCTAATTTAACCAATCACCAATCAAAACCCATTATTAGACTTAATCGGACCCTAGAAAGGGTCACTACTCACTAAGCATAACTAGTCTAACATAAAACACAATAATAATTATTCTAAACATAAGACTAAACATGAAAAGGTATAAAGATTTAAACTTTAAACTAATCTATTACTAAACTAGAAGAACAAACAACAATAAATGAAAAATAACAATAACAAAGAGAGATGAGAAATTAAATACTAAACTTTGAATTAGAATGATATAAATATGGTAGAGTTAGTCTTTCAAGCCCAAAAGATTGAATCTTGGAGTGAATTAATCTACTCCTAAACTAAATTAATAGACAGTTTTGAGAGAGAAACCACCCTAATACTAAAACAAATCTGAAAAAATGGTGGCTCTCCCTAATTTTTGGGGTTTCTTCTATTTATATGGGAGAGTAAGTAAGGGTAGTCTTGTAAATTTGGGTCCAAGTTTTGAGATAAGACAAAATAAAGAAATAAAATAATACAAAAAGCAACTCCAAGGTCTTCTTCAGCCAATGTTCACGTGACAAAAACAATGACCAAAGACAATGGTCAAATTAATGACCAATCTTAAACTTCAACAGCTTTCATTCGTAAATTGCACGGTGCAAGTGAGAATCGCACGGTCAGTTCCGCACGGTGGGACCTGTCCTGCATTAGTTGCGCAAGGCAATGTTGAGTTGCGCACGGTCAGCTAAACTCAACCGAATTGCTGCTCCTTGGTTGCCGATTCCGGTGCCGCGACGAGGTCTCGAACTGAATTAATGGAGGTAGTTGTGATTGGGTTTGACTTGGTGGTGCTTTATGCTCTCGCTTCCGATGTCGTGTTTTTGAACGAAGGAGAAGGATGTCTAATTGAATAGTGTCAAATGTGGGCATGATGTGAATATGTGATGGTCTTATATAGTTTCTAATTGGTAATAATGGTGAATGATATGGTAAATTGGATTAACAATGGAAATTGTGGAAGAACTTGCTATTAAATTGAATTTTGGGGAAGATGAGCCATGCTTGATTCAAAAATGACGAAAGTGGGGAAGCAGGGGCTTTGATTGTGTGAGTCCACAAAAATCAATAGTCAACCTTAGTTTGTTTGAGTGACTCATTTAATTTCTAACCATTGACTCGTCAACTTCCATGGCCCTCTTTGGTCGGTCTTGACCCGCTTTATCACTCGTCTTTCTCACTCAACTTGGTACCTATAAATAAAAAATGACGGAAGCAGTACCAAAATCCCTAGAAATAATATAGATTAACTCTAATTAACATAAAACCACTAATATTCTATTTTACCCCAAAACGAGCTAATTATACTACTTAAGCAATAAATTCCGACTAAATGGGGGATATAAAGTGGGACAAAAATGAGTAAAATATTGTATTATCAAATCTCCCCACACTTCGCTCTTACTCGTCCCCGAGTAAGTCTAGGACTAAATAAGGACCCATAAATAAAAGTACGGACTACCAACTAGAGACATTAACAAACACATCAACACAAACAAAATGCAAACACACTTTAAGTGACCTCCAAATCAAAGTTACGATCCTAAAATCCAAATAGAGTATAAAGAATGATAGTCAAGCACTCAATCGGTTGCAAGATCCTATTATACATCCCCAAACCTCGTTGCAAGCTAGATAGGGGCACAAGACGGAGGCGGAGTGAAAGACTCCCATGACGGTAGCACCACATGGTAGATTATGTTTCGGTCCTCCGAAAAAGAGCAAGGATCGTCCAACTCTAGCTAGGCGGCAAAGGAACGCTATTTATTGTAGTGGGAAAATAAGTAGACGATAATTGAGATATCCCTTTTTTTTCTTTCTTTTTCTTTCTTTTTGATATTTCCTTCTCTTTTTTTCTTTTCCTTTTCTCTCTTTTTTTTTTTTGAATTTATATATCCAAATTTCCCCTTTTTTTTTATGAGATAATATGAAGGAGTTTTATTTGGAATAATGCTTTGATATAAAGGAGGTGGCGTTTTTGGGATTCGCCACTTTATTGTACAAAAGAAATTTCTCTCTTTTCTTGTTGTTTTTGGGTTTTTGTTTGTTTTTCACCCTTTTTTTTCTTGAAACAAAAGTTGGCCGCCTAGCCAAAATAGTCACCTTAAACAAAGTTAACAAGAGGGTATCACATCACGGGAGGTGGATATGGGGATAACAAGTGTAGTATGCACCCCTAATCAACTTATTGAATGAGACTAATTGATACATAATATTAAATTGCAACTCTAAGTGCCAAAAAATCATTCTTTTCACGGAAGTTGGAGGTTAGAAAAACAACTAAGTTAGGAAAACAAATAAAGCCAATTTTTGAATTTTTAAAAATATTCGATTTTTTATGGATTATCAAAAATAATTAGAAAAGAAAACACAATGTAAGACATGTCACAAAGATAATGAATATATACACCTATAACAAACATGTCTATAACAAGACACCACCAAATGCTATCAATACTCCAACTACACATATTCACAAGTATCACACCACCAACATCCATACAAAATCCAACAACTCCATCAACCCAACAACAATAAACCTCCCCACACTTAAACTTGACATTGTCCTCAATGTCTAAACACAAGGGAGGGCAAAAAGAGAAGGTGGGTGAACAATATTACCGTTTCAAGCATGAAATCTGGTCGTTCCACTAGGTGAAGTAACCTTGAATCTTCTACTTCAATAACTCACCACCTTCTTGTTGGTTTTGAAGCGCACCAATATAATACCTACACACATAAAATAACAAAAACAAGCAAGCAAAGAAATATATACACTAAAACACTCAAGCAAGTAAACGATCTAAAAATCCCATCAAGGATCTCATTAACTTATCAAATGAGGAGGACCAATCCTCGACAAAGTGGTCACATACTATACAAAGCAAGTGAGACCAACCACATAACCAAGAATGAAGGAGTACGTTAGTGAAAAACTTGTGAGGAAAGAGTCGAATACCAAATATTTCAAAGGCACTCAAGTATTGGTCAATTGGTCTCAAATCCACAAGAGGGGTTAAAATCTCAAAATCACGCATAAGACCAACGGCCAAACTAACCATCTTGAGACTCTCCTCACAATCCTCACCAATAATCATAGGCTCAAGCAAAGGGGTAAAAGAAATGAGGTTAAAGGAATCGGTAATGAGCTTCTCCTCACCACTAAAGAAAACCTCAAATTTCTCAAGAATGGGTTCTTCAAGTAGAACAATCTCACAACCCCATTCATCCTCAATGCCCAAACTCTCCTCACTCAAAGAGTCGCCACAAGACTCATACTTCTTTTTTCCTTCATCCATTTGCTTTTCACTAACTTCAAATGTAAGAGCATCATTTATTTTGACCAATTCCCTTTCCAAGATCTCATGATGATTCACCTCAAAAGACACGCCCTCATATTCACACAAATCAAATTCCTCAAAGTTTTCGCTAAGAGGCCTATTCGGCTCATTCAACCACACATCATCATTATCATCATCAAATCTCATACTCTCAAACTCACAATCCATAAATAAAGGTGTAGGTTGGAAGATAAGGGGTGAAGGGGGTCTTGCCAAAGGGTAATGAGGTTCAAAAGAAGAGTCACGGGTATCCAATTCATCATTATCATTGTTCATCACATTGTCATACATAGGTGGTGGGGAAATCTCCTCAAGCACAAAATTACCATCCCCTTCCACATCAAGACTTTGATAATGCAAATTCACATACTTTTCTTCAAATGTTTCATCAACAACCTCATACTCATCAAAATAAGTCTCCTCACCAACAACATCATCATCACACTTCGCACTACCAAGATTCACATCAAATGTTACATGTTCTAACTCATTCAAAAACATGTCATCCAAATCACCATTAACAAGAGAACAATGAGCATCATACGAACATGAACCATCATCAATACTCATAAACTCCAACTCACTTTCATCACTTGATATTTCAAAATTCACATGGTTAGGTGTGAGTTGGTGTTTAAGAGGTGAAATTGGGCAAGAAGGATAGTGTGACAAGTTTCCAACAAGTGGTAGCATAGCATTGACATCATTCATCACATTCAAATTCAAAGAAGGTGGGGAATAAGCATGTAAAGGGCAAACTTGAGAATTATGTCCACCACCACCACATGTATCACAAGTTGATGAAAAATCATGCATACCACACATATTAATCGAGGAGAGGGGAACATGTTGAGCTTGGATATTGTTCACATTATCAAGAGAAAAAGAATCATTACTCTTAACCAACTCATCAAACAAAGACTTTATATTCTCATCTCTAGCCTCCAAAAATTCTTGGTGGGCTACCTCCTCACATTGATAAGCCATGACTTCTACGAATTCCCAAAATTCTTCACAATTCATGTAAAAGACTCGATCAAAACTCATATAATTTGCAAAATTACGAGTTTCAAGATTCATGCCATCACATAAAACGCAAAGGGCATCAATATTCGAAAGAGAGTAGCCACAAGAACCAACATGAGATACATAATCATAGAACCTAGCAAGATATTCATGGAATGGTTCATTTTCATTTTGCCAAATATTAAATGAAGACATTATTGAATGTAAGACACTAAGTGTAATGAAGTGACAATCAAGAGACACGTCACAAAAAAAAACAAGTAGTGCAACACACAAACAACAAGTTTCAAGTAACAAGTAACAAAAATACGTAGTCTAACAAACCTAAGAACAAACTAATATCGCAATTGCTCCCCGGCAACGGCGCCAAAAACTTGATGTGTGTTTTAATTACCGCAAGTGCACGGTCGTCAAAGTAGCACTTGGGGGTCGATTTCCACGGAGAGCAAAACGATTACTAGTCGGTTTCAAGGGATGCTAGCTAAGTCGATAGAAGGGGAAATTTGGATTCAACTAATGACAACTAAATGCAATAAATAAGATTTAAACTAAAATGCAAACTAAACAAATAAGCTATGGAAAACACGGGATTAAATCAAGATTAAGGTAACTAGGATCCGATCAAGTCTTAGTTCATGGGTTGCAACGGTGGGTGGTCTATCAACAAGTGGTGGAATGTGGGTTCAAGTGGGACAATGTCGTCTAAACTAACTAGCTAACCCTCCCGAATATAGGTAGCCTCTAGGGTCGATAAAGGGTCCCACTCCCATGGATAACCCCTACACGAGTCCAAGGCATTCCGGGTCAACATTTAGGTCCCAACTAGGGTCTTTCCCACTCCCGCGGATGAAATCCCCTAGCCAAAAGGTAGAGTCTCTTTTAAGGGGTCTCGCTCCCGCGAATGACCCACCTAGAGTCGATCCCCAATTCTACCCAAGCCCCACTACCGTAAGCCCAACTCCCGTCGATAGCCTAAGTAGCCCCTAAGTCGGCCCAACTCCCATTGATAGCCTCTAAGGGTTGAACAAGGGTCAAATAAGGGGTCAATACAAAACAACATCAACCAAAAACAATCACACATAAACCACTACTTGCTAATTTAACCAATCACCAATCAAAACCCATTATTAGACTTAATCGGACCCTAGAAAGGGTCACTACTCACTAAGCATAACTAGTCTAACATAAAACACAATAATAATTATTCTAAACATAAGACTAAACATGAAAAGGTATAAAGATTTAAACTTTAAACTAATCTATTACTAAACTAGAAGAACAAACAACAATAAATGAAAAATAACAATAACAAAGAGAGATGAGAAATTAAATACCAAACTTTGAATTAGAATGATATAAATATGGTAGAGTTAGTCTTTCAAGCCCAAAAGATTGAATCTTGGAGTGAATTAATCTACTCCTAAACTAAATTAATAGACAGTTTTGAGAGAGAAACCACCCTAATACTAAAACAAATCTGAAAAAATGGTGGCTCTCCCTAATTTTTGGGGTTTCTTCTATTTATATGGGAGAGTAAGTAAGGGTAGTCTTGTAAATTTGGGTCCAAGTTTTGAGATAAGACAAAATAAAGAAATAAAATAATACAAAAAGCAACTCCAAGGTCTTCTTCAGCCAATGTTCACGTGACAAAAACAATGACCAAAGACAATGGTCAAATTAATGACCAATCTTAAACTTCAAAAGCTTTCATTCGTAAATTGCACGGTGCAAGTGAGAATCGCACGGTCAGTTCCGCATGTTGGATTTGTTGCTCCAAAAGAACAAACCAAAAGAAATTCTTTTTACCTCTCTTTTCATCTCATAGAAACAAAATCTGGTTTTCTTCTATCCCACATTGGTAGATTTACTTGGGATTCATGTGTTTATAAAGGGTAGTGTTTTATGGATTGATAAGTGTATAGCATCTATTCCCATGCTAATCCATATGAGCTTTGCACATGGGCTAAAATGGTTGCCAGCGCAGTTCGTATGCTTGACCTTATCCCAGTTATTGGGGTGCATTATGATTAACGAGATTGCTGCTGTTAGACCTCCAATGGGCTCAAATTTGTTTAGTTCCCTTTTGCCAAAAATCAGTTCCTTATCCCACATCGGTGGAGAAGGAAAGTTTCCCTTGATTTTCGCTATAAAATATTTGTTAACGCCTAATTGATTCCATACCAAAAATTAATTCCTTTTCCCACATTGGTGGAGAAGGAAATTTCCCTTGATTTTTGCTATAAAATATTTGTTAACGGCTATTTGATTCCCTACTGTGATAAAAGTCCTAAAATCACGCAAATTGAGAATGCTTTTTCGGGTTTCCTACTTCTGATTATATTTTGACCTTTCTCACTCAGTTTTTAGATATAAATATGTGTCTTACCATAATTTTAAGAGCATCCAAAAAATCACAACAATAATTCTGCTGAGTACCAATTTAAAACTCCGTCTACTTTCTCAGCTCTTTTCTTCTTCCTTGTACGGTGTTTGGGTGGTTCTCAATCTGCAAGTCCGGAGTACACCGGAGGCGCGGAAGTCGTGTAATCCTGGAGGTTGAATTGCCGAGAAGCCGTTTGTACCTGTGCGGGGCTCTATCAACTTTAGGACAGTGATTCCGTTCACGCCACGACTCTTATACATTGCAAATCAGATAAGACCGTCCCTTTATACTATATTTCTAACATTCTAAAGTTGATAGATATTCTGTTTTGCAATGTCTGATAACGTTTATACCGCAATTCCTTTCACTTCTACTATGATGCCAAATTTGTTTATTCCCGACATGTCGAAAATGGATCCATTGGATGGTAAAAATTATAAGATGTGGTCTGACAAAATGGAGTTCTTTTTAGGCCAAATTGGAGTCGACTACCCTTTAACCGATACTTCCACTCCCGTCGGTTCAACCCGAAATTTTGAAAAAGATAATAAGACTTGTAGGGGTATGCTGCTTCATTATATGACCCCGTCCCTTTATTTGATTTATAGCAAACTGGGAAATGCTAAAGACATTTGGGATGAATTGAAAACTAAATATGGGTCTGATGATTTCGGTACTAAAAAATATGTTTGCAAGCGTTGGTTGGATTTTCGTATGACCGATAATAAATCAATTCTAGAACAAGTCCATGATTATGAAAATTTGTGTGCAGCAATTTTAGCGGAGGGAATGAAAATATGTGAAACTTTTCAAGCTAACTGTCTTTTGGAAAAACTCCCGCCATCTTGGCAAAATTATGTGCACAACATGAAACATAAACAAAAGGATTTTACACTTTTAGAACTTGTCTCACATATAAAAATTGAAGAACAAAATCGTGCTTTAGCTAAAGGGAATTTTACTCACTCATCTTCAAATGCCAATCTTGTTGAGTCAAAAAATAAGTTTTTCAAAAGGGGACCAATTCATTTTAACAAAGGGTCAAATCACCTTAATGGAGTTAGGAAACCAAACCATCAAAATTTCAAAAGCTCTTTTAGGCCGTTTAATGGAGATTGCTTCACTTGTGGCAAACATGGTCATGCTGCTAGAAACTGTTCGGATGGAAAGAAAAATAATCATCGCAAACCTCACAAACCTCAAGCACACTTGACTGAACTAGAAGAAGTTATAGCCGCTGTTGTGTCTGAAGTTAATCTGGTGAACAATATAATAGAATGGGTTGTAGACACAGGGGCTACGAGGCACATTTGTAGCAACAACGAAATGTTCAATGAATATGAAAAGGTACCTGAAGGGGAGTGTGTCTTCATGGGAAATTCTAGTTCCGTTAGTGTCCTCGGTAAAGGAAAAATTGCTCTTAAACTCACTTCCGGAAAAATACTTGAGCTGAACAATGTTCTCCATGTGCCTGATATTCGCAGAAATCTCATATCTGGTGCCTTACTCAATAAGGCTGGAATAAAATTGATTTTTGAATCTGATAAGCTTGTACTCACTAGAAATGGGAATTTTGTGGGGAAAGGTTTTTGTAATGGGGGGCTTTTCATTCTTGATACAATAAATAATAATATGTCATCTGGTTCGGTTTACATAGCGGAGTCTATTTCCTTGTGGCATGCTAGGCTAGGACACGTAAATATTTCATCAATTAAAAGGCTAAAACAATTAAGTTTAATTCAAGATTTTAGTAATATTGACTTTAACAAATGTGAAATATGTGTGGAAGCAAAACACCCGAAAAAACCCTTCAATAAAATTGTAAATCGAACATCAAAATTGCTAGAACTGATACATAGTGACCTAGGTGACTTTAAGAACACTATGAGTAGAGGTGGTAAACGGTACTACATAACCTTTGTAGATGATTACTCTAGGTTCACTAAAGTGTATTTGTTGAGTACTAAAGATGAAGCGGAAGAAAAATTTCTAATATATAAAGCAGAAGTTGAAAATCAGTTAGATCTTAAAATTAAACGTGTGAGATCTGATAGAGGTGGAGAATATGATAGTACACTCCTAAGGAATTTTTGTGAAGCTAATGGTATAATACATGAGGTTACGGCACCCTACACTCCGCAACAAAATGGAATAGCTGAAAGAAAAAATAGAACTTTAAAGGACATGATGAATGCTATGCTCATTAGTTCAGGAATGCCATCTAACATGTGGGGTGAAGCCTTATTGTCTGCTTGTCATGTGTTAAACCGAGTTCCTCACAAGAAACTAGATAAAACACCTTATGAATTGTGGAAAAATCGTAAACCAAATCTAAGTTTTCTTAAGGTGTGGGGTTGTCTAGGTAAAATAGGATTACCAGAATTTCAAAGAAATAAAATTGGTCCTAAAACTGTTGATGGAATTTTCATAGGGTATGCGTCTAATAGTGCTGCTTATAGGTTAATTTTAAAAGACGGGTCGAATTTTGGGGCTATAAGAGAATCAAGGGATGTTGAATTTTTTGAACATATTTTCCCTATGAAAATTAATACCGGACCTGCTTTAGTTTCTACATCGACCTCAAATCTAGATATGAGTATTCCAAATGATAATCTAGAGCCTAGGAGAAGTAAAAGAGCTAGGACTGAAACTAGTTTTGGACCTGACTTTGTTACTAGTTTTTTGGCTGAGAATAAATGTCTAGATGAACAAGAAGTAAATGTTTTTATACTTGAAGAAGATCCTAGAACATATAAAGAAGCTATGAGTTCCATTGATTCTAATTTTTGGGTTGAAGCTATAAATAATGAACTCGAATCAATTATGAGTAACAATACTTGGATACTTTCTGACCTTCCTAGAGGTTGCAAACCTTTGAGCAGCAAATGGGTATTTAAAAAGAAGCTTAAACCAGATGGCACCATAGATAAATATAAGGCTAGACTTGTAGTATGTGGAAACCGTCAAACACAAGGAGTAGACTTTTTCGATACCTATTCTCCTGTCACTAAGGTAGCAACAATAAGAATCTTAATTGCACTTGCTTCTTTACATGATCTTTATATTCATCAAATGGATGTTAAAACGGCATTTCTAAATGGAGATTTGAATGAAGAAATTTATATGAAACAACCTGAAGGGTGTATTGTGTCTGGTCAAGAGCATAAAGTATGTAAACTTGTTAGATCTTTGTATGGACTAAAACAAGCACCAAAACAATGGTATGAAAAATTCGATAAAACAATGATATCCTTTGGTTTTATTGTGAATGATTCAGATGCATGTGTTTATTCAAAACATGATAAGACTGGTTGTGTGATATTATGCTTATACGTGGATGATATGCTTATATTTGGAACAAATATGACCGTTGTAAATGAAACAAAAAATTATTTAAGTTCATGTTTTGATATGAAAGATTTAGGAGAGGCAAATGTGATTCTTGGAATTAAAATAACTAGGACAAAAGATGGATTATGCTTGGATCAATCACATTATGTCGAAAAAGTTCTGAAGAAATTTAATCAATTTGATTGTACACCTGCAAAAACTCCATATGATCCTAGTATCCACTTAAAAAAGAATAAAGGAGAAAGTGTATCTCAAGAAGAGTATGCCAAAATAATTGGTAGTGTAATGTTTCTTATGAATTATACTAGACCGGATATTGCTTATGCCGTGAGTAGACTTAGCAGATATACTCACAATCCTAACCGTGAACATTGGAATGCCTTAACTAGATTATTAAAATATCTTAAAGGTACAATGAATTGGGGATTACATTATCAAAGAACGCCAAGAGTTTTAGAAGGCTATTGTGATGCAAATTGGGTGTCGGATAATGATGAAATTCATTCCACTAGCGGTTATGTTTTTACTCTTGCTAATGGTGCGGTGTCTTGGAAGTCTAGTAAACAAACATGTATAGCTAAGTCAACTATGGAATCTGAGTTTGTTGCTTTGGAATTGGCAGGACAAGAAGCCGAGTGGCTAAGAAGTCTTTTATCCGATATTCCATTGTGGGGGAGACCAACTCCTTCCGTTTCTATGCATTGTGACTCACAAGCTGCAATTGGTGCGGCAAACAACCAAGCCTATAATGGCAAAAGAAGACATATACGTCTAAGGCATGGAATAGTGAGAAATCTGATCAGAAATAATGTAATTTCACTCGAGTATGTAAGATCTGAGAGGAATCTTGCCGATCCTCTAACAAAAGGCCTCTGCAGAGTTGTAGTGCTGGAGTCAGCACGAGGAGTGGGTTTAAAGCCTGTTGAGTAGTGAATTGTGATTGACACCCATCTTAGAGTTATCTAAGTTCAATGGGTCAAACGAAGTCACAAGGATCTCATGTATTGAATACTACAAACATTCCTCTTAATAAAATTTGCGTTGCGTATGTAGTAATCTATTATTTTTTTGCTGTCATGTATAAGGTTGAGCTAAGCTCTTAATAAGTTCATAGTCCTTCGGGATGGTTTGTGGCAGCAAAACCTGATGAACTTACCTATGTGAATGTGGGGAAGTGCCCAAACCCCTATGAGGTTCTTTAGGCTTACGGACCTCTAGAGCGTTCATGAAAAATCCAGGTCATAGGGGGCAAAATATTTATGACATGTTGCGAGAACCACCCAAATTTGAGATTTGATACGATGCGCAAGTACAACTCACTAACTCCATTGAAGGTTCAAGGCTAGATCCACCTAAAATGGAAGTGACAAGTATTTGTAAGCATTGGGTGACAATTCAAGTCCACAAGACATTGCCGCTAAAAATCTTATCTCCGCCGCTTCTTCTTCATCATCTTTCTTTATATTTATTCTTTTGAATCATGTGGAGGAATGTTGGATTTGTTGCTCCAAAAGAACAAACCAAAAGAAATTCTTTTTACCTCTCTTTTCATCTCATAGAAACAAAATCTGGTTTTCTTCTATCCCACATTGGTAGATTTACTTGGGATTCATGTGTTTATAAAGGGTAGTGTTTTATGGATTGATAAGTGTATAACATCCATTCCCATGCTAATCCATATGAGCTTTGCACATGGGCTGAAATGGTTGCTAGCCCAGTTCGTATGCTTGACCTTGGCCCAGTTATTGGGGTGCATTATGATTAACGAGATTGCTGCTGTTAGACCTCCAATGGGCCGGGCTCAAATTTGTTTAGTTCCCTTTTGCCAAAAATCAGTTCCTTATCCCACATCGGTGGAGAAGGAAAGTTTCCCTTGATTTTCGCTATAAAATATTTGTTAACGCCTAATTGATTCCATACCAAAAATCAGTTCCTTTTCCCACATTGGTGGAGAAGGAAATTTCCCTTGATTTTTGCTATAAAATATTTGTTAACGGCTAATTGATTCCCTACCGTGATAAAAGTCCTAAAATCACGCAAATTGAGAATGCTTTTTCTGGTTTCCTACTTCTGATAAAGTCCTGGAGGTTGAATTGCCGAGAAGCCGTTTGTACCTGTGCGGGGCTCTATCAACTTTAGGACAGTGATTCCGTTCACGCCACGACTCTTATACATTGCAAATCAGATAAGACCGTCCCTTTATACTATATTTCTAACACTTGCCACTAGCAATCTAGCATGTACCAAAATTTTGGTATTTTACATAACCCATAACAAATCACACAAAATACTAGCAAAACCAAGGAAAACATTAAAAGGAGGAGCAAAACAAGAATAATGGCAAAAATAATAGTGATATTATTATTGATGATAGTATGGAATGGCATGCAAATATATGGGCAAACAAGTACATCGTGTTATACGGCAATCAGAGCTTATTGTACAGAAACTCTGACTGTTGGGACATGTTGTTCCATGGTTTTGCAGGAATTAGACGAGGAAAGACCCTGCATGTGTAGATTTTTTACTAATAATGATAGTACTGCTACTAGATTTTGGGAACTCTGCAGCATCGAACCCAGTCTTGACGTTTTATGCCCAGGTAACTTTTTTTTTTTTTTTAAAAAAAAAAACTTAGTGGCTGAGTAAACGGTCTGATATTGGATGTAACATGCTCATTTACATCTGGTCGTATGATCTTATTTGTGACTTTGATGAGTTGGGCTCTCTTTAGGCAGTCTATTTTTGATCTGAATCAATAAGACGGGTTTTTGTACCCAGTTTACGGTTAAATGTAACCACGTTTGGAAAACAAATTACCACTGTAACATGACCTGATACCTATGTTAAGGTTCAGAGAAAAATGAGTCCGTCAGAAACAAGAATTAGGTCACGGTCACTATTAATATTGCAATGGGGTAAGGTTGAAAAGTTAATGAGTGAAGTATGTAGAGGGAAGAGGTGGTTGACTGAAATATATATACTTGGAGGTCGTTTGGTTCGTTAGAGGAATTGAAATTTCAAGGAATTGAAATTCCAAGGAATTGAAATTGGTATCTCTTAGTAAAATGAATGACTTTAAAATGTCTTGAATACCAAAAGTTGCGATATGGCGTCACCGGTGGTACTGAAACTCAGTATCATCCTAATAAAATAATAAAAATTAATAGAAAAATCAAAAGTTAATTTTAATTTTGCGCCAAAATAACAAGGGTATATCTATAATTTAATATCCATGCTAAAATCTATCCAACATATTTAAAAATTAGTCTACGTATTAACTTAGTTTACCCAAATTAAAGACTTATCACTGTTAATTATTCTTCATCAGAATCAAACAACTAAACTAAGAAAGTTCAATACAATCCATTGACAAAGACAACTAAAAAGCCAGTTTGAAGTCTTAAAGCATTGGCGTAGCTACCTTGTAGCAAGGGGTAGCACTTGCTACCCCAAATCCAAAAATATCGGTTTAAAAATTAAAATTTGCTACCCCAAAATAGCTGGAACATTATGCAAACAAATAGATATTAAAAAGCGCAATGAGTAGACATAAAATGTGAGTAGCATAATTGGTGTAATTAGATTGATTTGTTGTGGAATGTCAAGGGTTCGAGCCCTTTTACAACCATTTTGGTTATGCTCTTTCATGGACACATTTTACTTTTTCATGGACAAAGATTACCACTTTACCCCTATTACTTTTCAAGTTTATTCTTTCCTAGTTACTCTTTCAACATCCTCCCTCTACCTCACAAACCCTAGCCTCCTCCTCCACCACCTCCTGCTCAACCAACACCAGCCCTCTACGTCACCACCACTGCCCCCATCCGCTCCACCGCCTTCAAGACCCAAATCCAACCACACGCACTACCCCTCCCCACCCCTGCTGCCTAACTGCCGACACCCCTCCACCCCTTTGCCAACTCCCGACGACCCCCACCGGCCTTCTGCCCCACCTACTTCGCTCGCCCATGCTCACATACCACCAGACTTGCCGCCCCTTTCCCATCCAAATAGACCTGCCCCTTTTCTGCCACCGCTACTCGCCTACCAATGTCTTCCTTCATTCGACCACCAGACCTTCATTCGCCTACCGCGCCTCCTTCTCCACGTCTGCCACCCAGCCCTCCCTTTCGCTGCCTCTCCTTTCAAATTAAAACCCTAATTTCTATTAAAAAAATCCTTTTATGTGTGTTGTTAAATTGATAAAATTTATCAAATTGTTAGCAAATTCGACATATTCAAATGGAATTATTAACTGATAATATGTAAATTTGGGTACATAATTGCGTTTAATTTGCTAACAATCTGGTGAATTTTTGAGTTGAGTGACAAAGGTGAGATTTTTTTTTCTCTCTTTTAGAAGAAGGGTAAGTAGTGGAAATTTATGAGAAAATAGTCCATGAATGAGTAAAAGCTGTCCATGAAAGAGCAATTACGTATTTTTTTCTTCCCAAACAACTACTCACTGCATTAAATGTTTTTAGAAGTTGAAAATGAATATAATTTCTTGCCATTAATCTCCTTTAAACTTTGATCAATTGATTTACTTCAATTTAATTTTCAGATTTTTTTAATTACGGTATTTGCCATTCATTTTTCCGATGAATTAATAAGTTCATTGTTTTTATTTGTATACCGATGAGTTTATTTTATATATATGAGTATTGCCTCTTGAGAATAATCTTTATTTTCAAAATTATATAAAAAATTTCAAATGAGAAAGGGTTATTAAAATAGGGGGAGCAACTTTATTTTGTACACCTTTAAAACAAATTTAAATTTTAAATAGTAGCTAAATAATGAAAGTATTGGTTGAGTTATAAGTTATACACTTATACAGAGTAACAGATAAATGAGAGTTTGTTATTTTGTTAGATTTGACGAAATATAACGAGATAGTATGTTGCATTTATTGGATTCCTGATTGCTAATTATATATGAATGTAATAAAGATTTATATTGCAAAATTCGATCTCTAATTTTTTTAAGACACGTTAAGGTCAAAAAAATTTGCTACCCCAAATTTTAAATCCTTGCTCCGCCCCTGTCTTAAAGTCTTAATTTGATTATTATGATAATTTAACTTGCACTATTGCAAATTTTAATTTATTTAGTTCTAGTATTTCTGCATACATGTAGTTTATGTTGTGCATAAAGTTATAAACCATAATTATGTGTTCCTTTTAATCAAACTTCAATAATAAATCAATGGAGCATTCACATTTGATGGCAATGGAGCATTCAGTTTTTCAGTTCCTACAATTTGGGGTGGATAGTACCTCAAATCTATTAGTTAAGCTTTTGTTTAAATTGTGTGCAATATTTAAGATTCCTAAATTGCCCTTTTTCATTTATTTGTTTGAAATTCAAAAACAAAGGAAAAGAAATGAAAAAACTTCACCATTATATTCCGGGTGGTACTCAAATTGAGTACCACCCGGTAGCGTCATGCCGCTATCTCATTTTCCATACCAAAATATCAGACATAAAGGACTTTTAGATGTCTTTTTACTTTCCTTACATTGAGTTTATTTATCTAATCAGATAATTGTTGTATATTAATAGAATGTTACTAGAAAAAAAATTGTAAAATTGTCTAAAACTGCATTTACATGACAAGAGTTATTTTCTTAGTACCGACAATAGAGTTATTGGTTATAATATTTTGGGCATAAAAATAACAGTATCCTAAATAAGCTCAGCAAATAAGTAACAACTTTGAAGTAGTTTGACCTAATATTAATGTGTGATAAATCGAACCGGTTCACTCTGTTCACTGAAAACAAAATATCCAGAGTTTAATTGGTTCTATTAGGGGTGTTAACGAGCCGAGCCGAGCCCGAGCCAGCCGATCTCGAGCTTACCCGAGCTTGAGAAAAATGTGCTCGTAAACAAGCTTGCGAGCTTTAACGCGAGCTCGAGCCAAACTCGAGCCTATATATAATTGTTGATTTTTAATTTTTTTTCTTCCAATAGTTTCAATAACAAGACTCGAAAGATATATGTAAAAAAAATTGGCAGATAAGTTAGAAATTTGATATATGTGATACAAATATATAATCATGATAAAATATTTTTATAAAATATGAGGAAAATCTTCTCTAATCACACAAGTTCGAGCTGCTCGCGAGCTTTTTGAGCCGAGCCAGCGTTTGCTAGGCTTGACTCGTTAAGCTCTCTAGCCGAGCCTGAGCCCGAGCCGAGCTTTGACCGAGCCAATCTCGAGTTGCTCGTGAGCTGTCTCGTCTCATTATCACCTCTATGCTCTATCTAATGTAATGTAATCAATCCAGAAATTAAGGGGTAGTATTTGAAGGATATAAATATATAAAAGTTCATATACTAAATAGTTTAAATGCATAAAGCTAAGTTGTAAATCGTTTAGCATGCATGTCAATAATATAAGAAATTGGGTTTTGGAAACTACAAGAGGTAAATTTATACTTTAATTAGTTTTTAATTTGTTATAATCTAATATTTAATATTTATGTAAATTAACTATAGCAACATTCTCATGTGTAACTATTTGATTAGTAAAAATAACATTAGTAGCCGCGGGAATAGTGAAATAATATTAGCAACCACCAAAATAGTGAAATTAATAATATTAAATGCAGGAATAGTGGAAGTAATGATAATGACAACGGGAGTAGTGTAAGGTTTAGTAGTAACAACATACGTACAAAAATTAACAATAGTAATAGCATTGACATGTGATGGCGGTGGAAGTAATAATATGAACCAAATGTTGTGTATGTGTCTCATAATTTTTTGATAAATTTTAAATCTAATCATAATTTTAACATATATATTATAAATGGTAAAATGTTTGAGTTATACACGACTTTCCGCAATTATATTTCACATAAAATAAAATTTAAATGGTAAATAAAGGTAGCTTAGACGGAGCTGGACAATTGTATGGTCAATACAATGCATCATCATATAGTGAATCGAGACTTTACATAAGATGGAAAATTAGATAACCAATATTTCTCATATTCTTATCTTTGCATGCAACACCAAAATATCCTATTGAAAGTAGAGTTGGCCACTTGGCCAGGTTAGCACGGGCCGTGCCGTGCCAAGGGTAGGCTGGGATGAGGTGGAGGATCCCGGTCACGACACTAGACCAGACCGTGCCAGGTTAGGGCTAGTGAATTTTGGTTAGGGCTAGTGAAACTTGGCCCGAGCTCGACCCATTATGGCATGGTCAAGGCCATGGGAAGATGATCGGCATTGGCCCGGCCGGTCAAGGGCCAAAGACAGGTTGTGTCGTGCCTTATGGTGGGCCACCAAAAGATGGCCCCGTGTAGTAGGTTGGGTTGGATCAGGCTGCGCTAGTCTCTTCATGTTGTCCCTCTCTATCTTAGGGACTTAAAGCATGTACAATAGTGAAACTTGGGAATACTTGTTTAGCTCGCCATTCACATATTCTCCTCTTGCACAACAAAATTCAATTCAACCTTCACATGTTGTCCCGCGATTTCACTTGAAATTCAGGACATAGGCCATGTATGTGTAGATCAGAGTGCTTCTATTCATTTGCGACTTTGCAATATCGACTCTAATTAACACTTTATGCCAAGATAAGTCTTTTTTTTTGTTGTTGTTGTCGTCGTCGTCTATACTTATGTTTTTTGGATGTTTGATGTTGTTTATGGTGTTTATGTTGAATTCTACTTCTGAAAATTTGAAGTCATAACTCATAAGTAGTGGCCGGTTAAACGTTCAAGACGCTGGAGGCGACTTAATAGTGCAATAAAATGATTAGCAAAAAGGTTGTAAATGTTATGAAACGTATTATGTGGATGTCCATTGGGATCTATGACCCATTATGTAATTAGGTTTCTGACATATAATGTATTATATATACCCTTAATTAAGATGAATAAGATAACCCTATTGAATCTCTCTCCCCTCTCTTAACCTATTCTCTCTCTACCTTGTGCTATACAATTTCTTCTATTTCTTATTCTATAACACGTTATCAGCACGAAATCTAGCCAACTGAGTAAAAAGACCGGTAAGATTTCTTAACACTTTCTTATCAAGTTAGTATAGTGGTATGAATAACTTCATTTGATTGTTTAATCGACTTCGTCAATAGTGAATACCCTAAATTCAATACAGTGCATTAGTTTGACGACTAATAATAATAATACACCAACATGTTTTTATCTAATTCTAGTACAACTGCATCATAACCGTGTAATTGGGAGTAAGTATTAGATAAGATGTTGAAGATGTTCTATTTATGAATTGACACAACCTACGGATTCAATTTTGCTAATGTTTAATAGATTGAAGTACCTGTAAAGTATGTGTGTTGGAGTATTAAATTATTTTGTAATTGACATTAATATACCCAATCAAGTTTTAATACGCGAAAATCACACTAATTTGTGATAGTATTACATTGTATGTCTAATCAAGTTGAATCTTGGAAAGTTGTCTTGCGGCTCTATAAATTTAATGCGAGACAGATTTTTTTTATTATTTTAATGTGGTAAGGTCTCATATCTATTTAACGTGAGACGGCCTCATATCTATTTTTACTTGAGATGAACTCATATCTAATTAACGTGAGACGATCTCATATCTATTTAACGTGCGACGATCTCACATCTATTTAACGTGCGACGATCTCACATCTAATTAACACAAGATTATCTCCTTTATATTTAGTGTGAGATACTCTTCTGGCATTATAATTTAAGACGGTTTTCAGTCATCATAATTTGAGATAATCTTACTGTGAGGCGACCTCTATCGATTTATTAATGTGACACAATCCCATATATATTTAATTGAGACGATCTCATATATATTTAATTGAGACGAGCTCATATCTAATTAATTTTAGATCTCATATCTATTTTAACATGAGACATGGTCGTCATTATAATTTAAGACGATGTTCTATAAATATAATATGAGACATTCTCGTATCATTTTAATGTGAGAACGTTCCCTTATCAATTTAAACTGTCGCCTATCAATTGAATGTGAGACGGCCTTCTATCATTCAGTGTGAGGCGGTCGCTTGTCACTTTTATGTGAGCTAGTCTTCTATATTTGAATGAGTGGCTAGTTTATTTATGGAGTAACCTGCCATATTACTTATTTTTCATTACTCTAATGAAAAGTCAAATTATCCAATTTCTTAAGTCTGAAATTACTTATCATACGAAATAATTGTTAACGCCATTAAGACGAAAAACTAATGGTTACTCAAAATGAATAACATCGTCGTCATATTTCCCAAAGGGATATTAATCCGTCTTGTCAGTTTACATGAGACACTAGAGGTGTATCAATTCATATTTTTGTCAAGATGAAAATAAGTTATTTTTAAGCACATATGATATAATAGCTAATTATAAGTCAGCATCCAACTTTAAGTTTGTCAAGCAAGTAAGTGCACAATTGCACATATTAAGGCATATCCAACTCCAAATATGGAGTATTGTAATGCATTGCGAACTACTATCAAAAATCGACATGAGATGTTTAGACATTTCTTATCAACAAGTGCTTAAAAGTATGAGCAAAATAATTTTGATGTAAAATTGAGGTAGTACGGGTTTTATATTCGATATCTGTTTTCTTATAAACCCTTAATTTTACACAAACACTAATGTGCTCAGATTCTTTCGAGTATTGCATATACATTTTATTATATTCAAGTACCTATAATAAAATTGTGTATGATTGACTTTTGGAGATCTAAATAATAGAATTGCACATTTCTCGAGGTTGGACAAAAACCTTATAAATTCAATTGTACAAATTGATATTGTTTTTAAGTGGCTTGAAATCCACATACTCAAATACGAGTAATTTGTGCTATTGCAATTCACAGTTTGATTATTATGTGATTAAGTTGATCTTCTTAAATTGGACATTTTGATTTAGCACATTAATAGTCAATTACATCATACACTACTCCCCATATATCTTATAAAATCTTACAATTATGCCCACTAATTAAATCTCATTTATATTTGATATGGGAAATCACATTCTAAGGTGGCTTTTAAATGATTGCAATCTATCTTGAATATAATTTTTACCACCTTAGGGGGAGGAAGTACGTGAGAAGTTGGTAAAACAAGTGAAGTTTTATCATATTGAATTACACATACCGTGTGATATATGAAGAATGTCGATTCTAGACACTTCTAGTATGATCATGAAAGTATATCCATATGAAACAGATATACGTTTGCGCGCAATGTTCAATGAACAGTTGAACAAGGACTTTATAAGTCCATTCGACCGTCGACATATATATTTATAAAGAGCTCATTAACCTGATATTCATCCAATTTATGGAGATTAAGAACCACACTGTACAGTTTTCATTATCGAGTCATCATATGCATATATAGACTAAGTTAAACATCTTCATATTAGTTTACTACTACGTCATTCCAATATTTCACATCATATAGTTTAGAACTTAGTCACATATCATATACATGCACATTGTTGATGATATGATCACTCAAAGAGAAAGTGCGGTATTTGCAACCGCAAAAGTGACAAGTTTACTAGAAGTGAAGATGCACGAATTACAATCTTCATATTATGAGTTTTGAAGCAATCAACCACTCCTATCAACTGAAGACATCTATAAAGTCAACCAACTACGATGATAGTTATTTTCAAGATCGAGAATCTTTGCTACATCATGAGAAGCAATGGCGTTTTACAAGTGATGTAACCATCAGGGGGAGTGTGCACGCGCTGTACTATTTTTCCTTATCTATGGTTTTGTCCCACCGGGTTTTCCATAGAAAGGTTTTAATGAGGCAGCTTATTAATTTGCGTGTAGAGGGACAATGCACTCTGCTTTTCCTTACTGGTGTTTTTCCCCTAGGGTTTTTCTAGTAATGTTTTAACGAGGCATGTTTCTCAGTAATGTACATCAAAGGGGGAGTGTTATGAAACGTATTATGTGGATGTCCATTGGGCTCTATGGCCCATTATGTAATTAGATTTCTGACATATAATGTATTATATATACCCCTAATTAAGATGAATAAGATAACCCTATTGAATCTCTCTCCCCTCTCTTAACCTATTCTTGTGCTATACAATTTCTTCTATTTCTTATTCTATAACAGTAAATACTTCTTACAAACGTATTGAAATACCATGTATCAATATAATTTTAATTAACTTCCGTTATTACTTATTATTAGCCTATGCCACTAGTCCACTACCTCTATTTCCTACCTAAATTTAAAATTTGATAAGTAATCTTACGTTCTTATCATATATTTTCTCTGTTGTCTCCACTTTACAGGCTCTATTGCAGCCCCAACTTCAAATTCATTTTCAAGTCCAAGTGAGTAAATTGTGATAAACCAAAATATACTGTAACATAGGGGTGGTCATACGGGCGGGCGAGCTACGAACGGGCCGAAGATGCTGGACTGGATAGAGTTCGGGTAGGGAAATAGTTCGGGCTGGCCTGGTGGAGATGGACCCGACATTGGGCCAGGGTAAGTTATAGGAGCAGGCTGAGGGCAGGTCAGGATTTAGGCGGATCAGGGAAAGCCGGGTATATATGATTTGCCGGACTCGGGCACAACCATGGTGGAGAACGGGTCAGGGTGGGCTAAAAAGGGCTGGCTAGCCCTAAGCTTTAATTTGACGAGCTCTAGTGTAACATGTGTTTCTTAGCACGAGTTATTATTTCTAGAAAAAATAAGTTTTATTATTTGATACTCCCTCCGTCCCGGTTATTTGTTTACCTTTGCTTTTGGTACAATTATTAAGGAAATGGAAGGGGATCATTTGTGGTGGTCCTTGGTGGATGACAAGTGGACAATACTCCCCATTGGGACATCAAATTACTCATAGAAAACATTATCAATATAGAAAGGTAAACAAATGAACGAGACACCCTAAAATGAAAATAGTAAACAAATGACCGGGACAGAGGGGGTAGTTGTTAAGTACTTAAGCTTAAAAGTTTTTTTTCAATATAGAAAGATGAGACGATTCAAGTTTCTGATGATTTAGATTATTGACATTATATATCATGGTTTTTTTCAACACCGTTTTCAACACCGACAAGGACAACGAGTTCAACACCGACACAGACTCCGGTATATTATTACACCTCTCCCACATCCTCAGGTAAGGAATTTGAGTAAAAAAGAACTTATAAGAATCTGTTTTGGTAGTTCGTTTTATTTTTACTTTTCTTTTTAAAAATAAAGGTAAGTAAATGGGAAGATAAGAGAGTAATTTGTAACACGAATTAGAAAATTTGAATTAATATACTTTGCTTCCCCTTAGTAGGTAAACAATATGATTATACATTTAAAATAAAAAATTTATTTAAAATACTTTCTAATTACAAATTGGTTTTAGAAGTAGGTTTAAACTCGTGAAAATTCACGGACTGTTATAAAATTTCTTGTGCTTAAAAATTATACTACAATAAATGAATATTTATTTGACATATATGACAATATAGAATAAAAGGAACATACATTTATCATATATGACAATATCTTATGATCATGACATGCAATGGACTTTTTAAATATGTTCTTAATCTATATAAGGTTTAATACATTTATCTTTATTTTAATATAGTTAGTTTATAGTTCTTAAGCAAATATTACTTATAAGATCGTCGAGTGAGTAATTCTTATGACACCAATACTAACTAATTCAACCAAAATAATACGAAGAATATATTATTCACTTATCAATTACGAAAATTAAGTATTTATATAACATGAAAAATATTAAGATATCATTTTATTTATTCGATGTATAATATATACATTCAATAATGCTAAGATTTTACTTCAGTTATTATGGTAGTGGTTCATGAGTTGTAGAAAATTAGCTAAATATTTCTCACAATAAGATATTCTATATTTCACTTTTTAGGAAAAGTTTATATTAGTGTTTATGATAACAATTTTTCTCATGTCTTTAGTAATTAATCTCTTTTCTTCATTTTGTTTTTTCTAACTAGTTTAGATCTCTTGAAATACATGCACGGTTAATAAAGTTTTATTTTATTTTTAGTATATTAATTATATAAATTGGTACCTCATTATTAATTGTTCACATTTATTATCACTATATTTTGTTTTGAGAAAAAAAACCCTTAAAGTTGAATCTTAATCAAGAGAATTAAGTCGTGTACTGAAATAGTTTAGGTCCCCTGTCGTTTCAGCCTTGAAAATAATTTATGGCACAAAGTTAATGGTTTCATTTTATAGTTTTTTTTCAAATTTGTTTAGTCACGAAACTAATGACAATAGTTTTAATTTTATTTTATGCGGAGTATTAGTCAACTCATTCTCTAATAACAACATCAATTAAATATTTAACAATTTATAATATTATACAAATTTTATTTATTTTAAATAAAATATTATAGCTCGAAATTTAGTTTCTTTATTTATAATATTATACAATTTATTTTAAATAAAATATTATAGCTCGAAATATTATAGCTCGAAATTTAAATAAAATAAATTATCATTATTAGTTTCTTTATTTAAGAGAACATAATTGGTTGTCAATTTGTCATTAGTTTCCTTATTTAAAAAGATACATTTTGGAGAGAAAATTTTAATTTTTTATTCAAATACTCTTATATACAGTATATAGTAAATTAGTTGTCATGTCATCTATCAATAAATTATACTCCATCCTATTTAGACCAAACTACCCATACATTATTTCAAGTCAAACTTGACCCTGATTTATGTAGTCAAATTTTACAAATTTGTATATAAAATTGACATATTTACATGTATTATGAAAAGAGATTTCGTAAAATTATAATTTCGACACAAAAAATAATATATAAATGAAAAAAATATAGTCAAAGTGTCGTTTCGTAGACCTTAAAAAGTCAAATAAATATTTTAAATATTTGTTTTACTTTGCATCCGCCCTTGCTAATCATAGTTATCTTTGTTTTACTTTTGATTTTGACACAAGCTAGACCAGAAAAGACTAGGGATCATTTATGGACTTATGGTTGTACTAAATGGTTGAGACATTCTAAAATAAAAATTGGTAAACCAACAAACGAGATGGATGGAATATTTTTTTAATGGGTGTCGCATAAGCTATTTCCACGAATGTTGTAACGGAGACGTCCCAATTTAACATAGTTATTATAACGATTAAAGAAAAAAAATTAATTTTCTATAATATAAAATGCAGGGAGCAAGACCAAAATCATTGTTGCCATAGCTGCGGGAGTAGCCATTGTTGGGGTCCTAGTTATCGTAGGCGTGGTTATATGTTGTGTATGTTCAAGAAAATCAAAGGCCAAAGCGAATGTTGCAAAAAACAATCATAATAACGGTAACTAATTCACTTTTAACATTTCCTATTCCTTGAGAACTAGTATATGCTACATAGTACCACATTATCTTACATTTTAGAAACAGTAATGAGACAATTATATTAGACGATAATTTTCATCGATAATAAAGAAGAATTTACGTGAAATCGAAAATTCTCTTCAATTAGAACTAGTATATGCTACATAATACCACATTATCGTACATTTTTGAAACAATGAGACAATTATATTAGACGATAATTTCCATCGATAACAAAGAAGAATTTACGTGAAATAGAAATTAGAAAATTTTCTTTAATTAGAATGTATAATGTGGAACTAACTCCTTTGACAATGTTAAAATAAAGCCATGGTAAGTAATATTGCAATCGAAGAAGATCCGCAACAAAACCCAAGTGGTTCATATGCACTTCCTCCTGCTCCGGCTCCCCTTGCCCCGCCTTCTCCGATGAGTAACAAGGACAATTTCATGACATCCGAGTCATTGCAATACGAATTCACGACTCTACAAGCTGCGACTAACAATTTCTCTTTGGACAACAAAATTGGTCGAGGTGGTTTTGGAGTTGTTTATAAGGTAATACTCCTACTTAGGAAGAGAAGGTCTTTCTTAGAATCGTCTTATTTTAATATAAGAAAATATCACCTTTTTTTAAAGAGTGTAATCATTTAATGATAAAATGTTATAACTAAATTTGTCACTTTCTAACAAAAAAGTGATAGAACATCAGGAAATAGTTAAATTTTATCGTAAAATGGAGACATTTATTATCCGTATTTATTTAAGGCGAATTGGTTTGTTTGAAATTTAACTAAATATATCCTTATAATTAAATCATTTATATATAAAAGGTTTGATTTATTTTGTCTCTTGTTTTCAGGGGATCTTACCAGACGGAGGAGAAGTGGCCGTGAAAAAGCTATCACATGGCTCAGGCCAAGGCGATAAAGAATTTAAGAATGAAGTTGTACTTCTTGCAAAGCTTCAACACCGAAATTTGGTTAGGTTGCTCGGATTTTGCTTAACAGAGGACGAGGCGTTACTTGTTTACGAATATGTCCCCAATAAGAGCCTCGACTACTTCTTATTTGGTATGACAACATTATACAAACATTACAAACTACTTGCCCCAATCAAATACATTGGTAACATTTACTTTTTGGAGGTCAAACTTCGTAAATTATGATTGTAAATAAAGAAAAAAAAGTATGAAATGTTGGAAGATGAAACTAACATATTTAGATTTGTTAAATCAATATCTTTAATAAAATTATATTTTTCTACAAGAAAAGTCTTATATAATTAAAGAAAATTACAGTTGATGTGTGAACTCGAAAACTACCCAAAAGTAAATGTTCACAAATGATTGGATTGCACGGAGTATGTCAGTATGTGTCTATATCTCTTAGTGATGTTAATGTGCAAATCCTGATGTGTTATCGATGCTATGTGGGCTACAGATGCTACAAAAAGAGGAGAGTTAAATTGGCCAACTCGTTTCGAGATTATAATAGGCATTGCTCAAGGAATGGTTTACCTACATGTAGATTCTCATCAACGGACTATTCATCGAGACCTTAAGGCAGCTAATGTTCTGCTAGATGCGGAGATGAGCCCTAAAATTGCAGACTTCGGCATGGCAAGAATTTGTTCCTTCGACCAAACTCATATTGATACCAGCCGAGTTGTTGGAACTTAGTAAGTCGCCCCACATCTTTTACGTTATCATGTTTTTGAAGGTTCGTTTATGCATTGGAATATAAGTTTGTTTGTTCACAAATTACAGCGGTTACATGGCACCGGAGTATTTACTTCAAGGACAATTCTCGGTGAAATCAGATGTTTACGCCTTTGGCGTTCTTGTCTTGGAGATCATAAACGGCAGAAGAATTAGTGCCGGCGCCACCACACACCAATCTGGAGCAGCAACCGAAAACCTAATGTCTTTTGTGAGTAAAACTCTAAACAATTCAATTCCAACAATGTTTTCTTACGAGTCAATGTCATTCAGAACCGCTTCTCTGACTCTAGTATAATATTTATCTATAGGCATGGAGAAGCTGGGGAGAGGAGAATCCATTAGCACTTATGGATCCGATGTTGAAAGATTCATGTTCAAGCGACGAAGTCATAAAATGAGTACATCTAGGGTTACTATGTGTTCAAGAAGACATTAGCAAAAGGCCAACTATGTTAACAGTAGCACAGATGCTCAACTCCTACTCTGGTGTTGCCGCTCTTGCTATGCCTCAACAAAGTCAACACCCTTCATTCCTCTTCAAAAACAGCTCCCGCCTGTCGACCACATCGACCACCACAAAAAGCAACGCTTTTAGCTCCGGGACCGTTAGCTCTGGTGCTAGTACCTCCTTGTCATGGTCCGATTTCAAAGCTAATAACCGTTGATATAATTGGATATAATTGATTCTTTATTTGTAACATTTTGATAACAACACTTTTCGGACGTTTATTCATTCTTTTTGCTTTGTTTACATTTGAAGACTCATTTCTGCTACTATATGAATATATTCACATTTTTCTTGTAATTTTACAGAGTAAATGTTTTTGTGTTTGCCTTCTAGTTTTTCTTACGTTCCTTTGCATCATTGAAAAAATTCAAAGGACGCCCGAAATGACAACTTATTTCGCCAATCCCGATCATTGAATAAGTTTACGACTGCTCATTCATCAACGCATATTACTCATTTATGGACCTATGTTCATAATTGGGTAAATCATGTCTATGAATGAGCATGACCCTAAGTTTATTGTGTTTTTGTAACTAGATGGAGGAAGTATATTATAAAGCAATAATTCATAAATTTATTTATGCACTATTGCTTGGAATGTCAATAGATAGTCCAATCCACAATTTATACATGACCTGTAATAAGTGTCAAGTTACCAGTTTGGATGATCAATATTGCCATTGTTATAACCAAATAACCTCTCTTATAATAGGGTACTCTTAATTTCCATGCTCCAACTTAAATAACTTAACAATGCCTCATTTCTGACGGACTATTTTGTTTGAAGGCTTCAGATGACCTATATGTGGACCTGGAAAATGGGCTAGTTGGGTGGGGTTCGGGCCAGTCCATTTCAGGTCGGGTCAATTGGGGTTTGTAAATTTATCGGGTTAGTTCAATTCGGGTCCTTTCGGGTTGCAGGTGTGTTTCGAGTTTGTTGGTGGGGTCATTTTCGGGTTAACTGGTTAGAGTCTTTCAAGCCGGGTCATATTCGGGTCAATAGTTATTTCAGGTCGGGTTAGTTCAGGTCAGCTTAATTTGAGTCGGCTTGAGATTCTAATTTGTCATGTTTCGTAATATAACGTCCAAGATAACGCTTTTTATGTTAATATATAGAAGTGTTTTAAGGTATACTCATTAGCGTGGTCAAATTAATGTAATAATATTAAATATGACTTCAAGTAAGTTAGCTTGTTCATATCACTTCAAGTCATTTAAATCGGGTCACTTTTGGCTCGGGTGGTTTCTGGTCGGGTAGTTTTGGGTCTAGTGGTTTTAGATCGGGTTGTTTCAGATAGGATCAGTTACGGGGCTAGTAGAACTCGGGTCGGGTCGGGTGAATTCGGGTTTTGGGTTTTATAAGGCTTTTACAACTCGGGTTAGTTTCGGGTCTCGGATCAGCCTTTTTGGGTCGGGTCATTCAGGTCGAGTTACTTTTGCTAGGTCTACCTATATATGACCATTTTATGGTCAGATGTAAATGATCACATTTTTAGGTGAAAATGTGACAATTTATATTCGACCATAAAATGGTCACATATACGCTGTCTGAACGCTTCAGGCGGAATAGTCCATCTGAAATGAGAATTTGTGTAATATTTGTAGTACCGATTGAAGCAAACATGTGAAATTGATTTAAAAAATCACATTTTTATGAGAAGGAAATGCATGTATTTTATAACTTGTATGGTTTAATTTAGTTTTGAGATATCCTATCCTAGGCTTTTTCACTTGGTTATGTTCTTATTGTTTTTGCTTGAGAATCATTTATGGTTTAATAGGTGAAATTTAATTCTAAGATAGGTAATCATTTATGGTTTAATGTTTCATTTTTATTGTGAGTATAGTAGTATACCAGTAGGTAAGTAAACTGAAGGGGGAAAATAGAGTCTTACATTGAAAAAAGGTGGTTGTCAAGGATTTATCTCATCAAGTCTTTCTCTTTATTTTTAGTGCGATATTGTCTATCAACCCATTAAGGGTTAGGTTTTCATTCAGAATCATCTGAATATTAAGGTTTATGGAGTTTATATAATTTTCTATCATATGTTCAACATGCGCCATAAATGTCGTTGGAACAACATTATAGACTTGTCCTTTATAAGGATTTTGATCAGGGAGATTCTAATTAAATGGGTTCCCTCGTGCTCTAGCGTAGGCCGTAGGGATTCTTACGCCCACCCGGTTAAGGTTTTTCCTATCGAAATATTGATCATTGAGTTTAATGCCATTACCAACATTCACTCGATATCTAAACTTCGGAGGCTTTGTGGTCTACCTATTGCCCATGAAATGTTTATAAACAGTGAAGGTTGACCGCAATTATCTCTTGGTGGATAACCTAATGGAGGTTCATTCCCTATTCCACGGTGTGTTCTCGATGTAGAATATCCACCCGGACTATTTGACGACATACTATTGGCATCAAGCGTTGGCCTTATCGACCAAGTATCATTGTTAGGATATACTCCCTCAACACCTCGATCTTCAAATACACATCGTTTACAACCATATGCACTTTGATACTTACCTAAAGGCTTTGATAATTCACCATGTTCTTACGTCTGGTTTTTAATGCGGGGTTGTACATATGGCGCCTTATATACTCTTGAATGAGTAGGTAAATGATTTCATGATCTAGACAGACTATAAACATTATGAATAGATATAGGTTAACCCCTATATGCTCTTCTATATTAATTTTAGCGTTCATTTCTTGGACTTCATCATATAGTAGCTTACATAAGCGCTCATTCAAGCTATTATGTTTGTCAATCAATGGTAATGACTTATGACCTCTTAGACTACATCTTTTGATGATAAACCTTTTGAGTAGCGGCTGATGAGAGAATTTTCATATCTTGTAACATCCTTACTAGCTCCCTTGATTGGTTATCGTCAAGGTTGTCAGCAATTGATCTCACAATAAATTTGAAAACTCTAGCATTTTTGTGGTTTAAGTGTAAGAATTATTATATTAATATTATTTAATTCTCTATTGTGTGGACCTAATTACTGATATTAGTTGCCTTAATTAAATAATGGTTAAATATATTGTTTCGGGTTTTTATTAGGAGTCCTAGTTTAAGTAGATTATGGTAAATAGTTACAGGCTATTTACATAACTGACTACTTATTCCATAAAGCCCCTCCTGCCGCCTCTATATATAAGTACACCTGTTTGTGCTTTAACCTAATTCATTCATATCACCAACACACAAGAAAGAAAGTGAATTAGAGAATAAGGAAGGTAGGAGAAGGCAAAGCAATAAGGGTTTATTATTTATCTTTCTCAAGTAACTTTATTATCAGATCTGATGGCTGCACCACGTAAGTACCTTTCAGTAATTATCGCTTTAATCAAGATCCTATAATTTATGTTTACATGTGGTATCAGAGCATGGTTGTGATTATAGTTGTAATTCTGATTAATGTTCTAATTATGTTTTTATGAATGAATTTAATGTTTTAATCATGATGTTGTAACATTCATTCATAATTTATTGTATACCCTCATGATTGATAGCGTATCCTGTTATGATGATCGTTTCCGCTGCCTAATCGAGTTATTTCGTTTTATTTTATTTATGATGATTATTTATGATGATGTTTTGCGCTGCCTAATTCGATTTGAATGATTATTATGTTTATTATGCGTATGAATGCCGTCTGTTGTCTAACCTACTCGATCGAGCTAATGCTCACTCGATCGAGGCGGTTTGTTTATGCTTCTACTCGATCGAGCTAACTTCCTACTCGATCGAGTCTCTTCTGATTTGCTTCTGCTCGATCGAGCTGATGGTGTACTCGATCGAGTGGTTCCTTTTTGCCTTGTTCTCGATCGTGCTAAAGTCTTTCTCGATCGAGATGCCTTGTTTAATAATGATGTTGCTCGATCGAGCTAATGTTCTACTCGATCGAGCCCTTATGTTTATAATTCTGATCGATCGAGCTAATGCTCTACTCGATCGAGCCCTTATGCTTTTATTTCTGCTCGATCGAGCAAATGCTCTACTCGATCGAGCCCTTATGATTTTGATCCTGCTCGATCGAGCTATTGTTTACTCGATCGAGGGGTCTTGTTTTGCCTTGTACTCGATCGAGCTAAAGCTGTACTCGATCGAGGGGTTCTTCTTACTTTTCTTCTCGATCGAGCTAAAGTTGTTCTCGATCGAGGTGTTTAAGTTTATTTTCTACTCGATCGAGCTGATGTTTTACTCGGTCGAGGTCTTCCCGTGCTGTTTCAATACTTATTGTTCGTTTTCATTGTATGCTCGCATAATATTATGTTACTATGCTTAAAGGAGACCTTCGCATTATGATGAGTTGAAATTCACCACAGTGATTTCATCTCGTACGCGATCAGATCTCATAATGTAATTGGGCATTCACATCATGTTGATGTTCACCACAGTGGACTCAAATTATGCAGTGAATATCCGACTAAGCATACATTTTTATTAAAAGTTAATTATATCTTATGTATTGATTAAAGGAGACATTCGCATTATGACAAGTTGGAATTCACCACAGTGATTTCATCTCGTACGCAATCAGATCTCTTAATGTAATTAAATTGGGCATTCACATTATGTTGATGTTCACCACAGTGGACTCAAATTATGCAGTGAATATCCGACTAAACATACATTCTTATTGAATATTAATTATATCTTAAGTATTGATTAAAGGAGACATCCGCATTATGACGTGTTGAAATTCACCACAGTGAATTCATCTCGTACGCGATAAGATCTCATAATGTATTTAAATTGGGCATTCACATTATGTTGATGTTCACCACAGTGGACTCAAATTATGCAGTGAATATCCGACTAAGCATCTAATGGGGTGAAATAACTCGTATTAAGGTTTTACCCACAGGTAACCTAACATTAAAGTAAAACACCCAATAAAGAGAGTATTCTTGATTATGTAATTAAGCGTGCGTAGGTTGTCCACAGATACTACACATCGCCTAATGAATGTTTATAAGTTACTCATTTAAGTTTCAAGTCTTAGTCATAATTGCTATTGTGTGATAAACTCAAAGCCTAATGTTCTGAGCATTATTCATAATGCAGTACCGTTGCAAAGCTCTCTCAATAACATGACAGTCTTTGCTTAAAGTTCTTACGAATTACCACTGCACTAAACATTAAGTCCTCCATTTCGGAGATAGGCTGTACTACAGCCAGTAAGTACATGGAAATCATTAAGGAACGCTTTCAGACTACCGAGAAAGCGGTAGCTGGAAGGCTTATGTCTGAACTTATCCCCAGGCACATCATGTGCATCATGTAAGCGGGAAATCTAAAGGTAAGTTTAGAAACAGAAAGGGCATTAAGTTAAGCCCTTCTGATAAACCGTCTGCAACTGGCATAAAGAAGGAAATTAAGAAGCAGTATAGTTGCCTTTTCTGTAGGAAACCTGGGCACTTTCAGCAAGACTGCATAAAGCGTGAGAATTGATTCGAAAAGAAGGATAAGCTTTTGGCTTTAGTATGTTTCGAATCAAATTATGATGAAATTCCTTCTAATACATGGTGGCTAGATACAGGCTCTAATGAAAGTTCCTTCTTCTTGTGGCATAAACGTTTGGCCCATATTTCAAGAGAAATAATGAACATATTAGTTAAAAACAATATGTTACCTTCTCTTGATTTTACGGATTTTGGGACGTGTGTGGAATGCATTAAAGGTAAGCAAACCAAACACACCAAGAAAGGGTCCACAAGAAGCACTGCGTTATTAGAAATCATACATACAGACATTTGTGGTCCATTTGATGTTCCCTCCATGAGCGGAGAGAAATATTTCATCACATTTATCGATGATTATTCACGTTATTGTTATCTTTACCTTTTGCATGAAAGATCTCAATCAGTAAACGCTTTAGAGGTTTACATTAAGGAGGTGGAAAGGCAATTGGGAAAGAAAGTGAAAATCATAAGGTTAGATAGAGGTGGTGAATATTATGGCAAATATGATGAATCAGGACAACATCCTGGTCCCTTTGCAAAACTCCATGAAAGTTTGGGTATTGTCCCTCAGTACACAACTTCTGGTTCTCCATGGATGAATGGTGTAGCTGAGAGGCGTAATCGAACCCTATTAGAGGCTGTAAGGACAATGATGAGTAATACCAACTTACCCATGAAGTTGTGGATGCATGCCCTTATGACTGCTGTGTATGTTGGAAACCGGGTTCCCAGTAAGGCAGTTTCAAAGACACCATTTGAACTGTGGAAAGGGTGGAAACCGAGTCTTCAACATTTGCATATATGGGGATGCCCAGCAGAGGCACGCATTTATAATCCACATGAAAGGAAACTCGATCAAAGAACCATTAGTGGGTTCTTTATCGGTTATCCAGAAAAGTCTAAAGGGTATAGGTTTTACTGTCCTACACACAGAACAAGAATTGTAGAAACCGGAAATGCCAAATTCCTTGAGAATGGCGAAGTTAGTGGGAGTGATCAGGTAAGGGATGTCATAGTCAATGAAGTTAGGGTGGCAATTCCAGCTTCCTTGCCCCCAATTTCAATTGATGATGTTCCACATAATGATAATGTTGACCCAGTCAATATTGTGGAACCTAACGTTGATGACCCTCCACTCCCGAATGATAACATTGCCACTGAAGTTGTTGATACAGCCCTGAAATAGTATTAAGAAGGTCCACAAGACCTAGAAAGTCAACTACTTCAGATGACTATGTGTATCTACAACAATGTGAATTTGACATTAGTATTGATAATGATCCGGTTACGTTTTCACAAGCTATGAATTGTAATGATTCCGATAAATGGATTAATGCCATGAAAGAAGAAATGGAGTCTATGGCTAAGAATGAGGTCTGGGAGTTGGTCAATTTACCAGTAGGTCATAAGGCTGTCGGCTGCAAGTGGGTCTTTAAGACCAAGCGCGACTCCTCAGGTAATATTGAACGACATAAAGCCAGACTGGTAGCTAAAGGCTTTAATCAGAAAGAAGGCATTGATTATAATGAAACCTTCTCTCCAGTTTCTAAGAAGGATTCATTACGGATCATTTTAGCTTTTGTAGCTCATTTTGATTTAGAGCTACATCAAATGGATGTGAAAACGGCATTCTTGAATGGGAGTTTGGAAGAAGAAGTCTACATGGCTCAGCCTGAAGGCTTCATTATTGATGACAAAGAGGACAAGGTCTGTATATTAAAGAAGTCCATTTATGGACTTAAGCCAGCTTCTCAACAATGGTATATTAAGTTCCATAATACCATTACCTCCTTTGGGTCTCAAGAAAACACTGTTGATCAGTGTATATACCTGAAGATCAGTGGGAGTAAGTTTGCATTTTTGGTTCTATATGTCGATGACATACTTATAGCAAGCAGTGATTTGGGACTATTACGTCAAACTAAAGATTTCCTATCAAACAACTTTGAGATGAAAGATATGGGAGAGGCGTCCTATGTGATCCGGGTGGAAATATCTCGAGACAGATCACAAAGGACATTAGGGTTGTCTCAGAAAGTCTATATCAGTAAAGTCTTAGAAAGATTCAACATGGTAAAATGTAATCCCAATGATGTTCCTATTCAGAAAGGGGATAAGTTCAACTTAAGTATGTATTCTAAGATTGAGCTAGAACGAAATACCATGAAAAACTTTCCTTATGCATCTCTGGTTGGAAGCTTAATGTATGCGCAGGTCTGTACAAGACCTGACATAAGTTTTGCAGTAGGTATGTTGGGTCGATATCAGTCCAATCCTGAAATGGGTTATTGGATATGATGACTCAGATTTTGGAGGATGCGTGGACTCAAGGAAAAGCACTTTTGGTTATGTGTTTGTTTTAGCTGGGGGAGCAATCTCCTGGAAAAGTGCTAAACAAACAATTATTGCCTCATCCACTATGGAAGTTGAATTTGTAGCGTGCTTTGAGGCTACTATTCAAGCTTTATGGTTGCGGAATTCTCCTTCAGGGCTTAGCATTATGCATTATGATGCAAGGCCGTTGAGAATTTATTGTGATGATACCGCATCGATCTTCTTTTCGAAGAATGACAAGTATTCTAAAGGAATAAAGCACATGGAAATGAAATACTTGTCAGTTAAGGAGGAAGTTCGGAAAAACACTGTGTCAATTGAGCACATTATGACTAGTGCTAATATAGCAGATCCTTTAACTAAGGGATTACCTCCAAAGACATTTTGAAGCATGCTATTGATATGGGTCTGGAGGATAATCATTAAGGCTTTTCGTTTATGTATGGATCATGCTAGTGCTTTGTAATAATGACACTCATGTTTTGATTAATCGATTTATGTTTTATTATGATGATGATTTCCGAACATTTTTCTGTATCGTATTATTGTTATTGTATACATTATTGTTGCACGATTAACAGAATTAGTCCTTTTCCTCAAGGACATTATTTGGGGATTATGTTTGCTCCTTGTACAGACTGATTATTCTAAGTGATTGGTCCGTAGTACATGGAAGGACCACTTCTCTTTTATAGTAGTGTCTCCGCCATGACTCAACCAGTTGTTCAGGGATAATCAGGGTAATTAAGATAAACCCATTATGTGTTTATTTAACCGTCTACGCGCCTTATGTTATAATTAAGTGTGACATTATGTTTTAATCAGTAATATGGTCCAAGTGGGAGAATGTAAGAATTATTATATTAATATTATTTAATTCTCTATTGTGTGGACCTAATTACTGATATTAGTTGCCTTAATTAAATAATGGTTAAATATATTGTTTCGGGTTTTTATTAGGAGTCCTAGTTTAAGTAGATTATGGTAAATAGTTACAGGCTATTTACATAACTGACTACTTATTCCATAAAGCCCCTCCTGCCACCTCTCTATATAAGTACACCTGTTTGTGCTTTAACCTAATTCATTCATATCACCAACACACAAGAAAGAAAGTGAATTAGAGAATAAGGAAGGTAGGAGAAGGCAAAGCAATAAGGGTTTATTATTTATCTTTCTCAAGTAACTTCATTATCAGATCTGATGGCTGCACCACGTAAGTACCTTTCAGTAATTATCGCTTTAATCAAGATTCTATAATTTATGTTTACATTAAGATCCTATATTGTTCTTGAAAATCATATCTCAAAGCCTCTCTAGTTACACTAACACATTAGTCATTGATCCTACATATTTTTTATGTAGTTTACCTATATAACGTTTATTCACATCATCCTATGTAATCTGTCGCACTTATTGTGACACCCTCAAATTTCCGGAAAGAAAAAAAATAATTTAACTAAGTAAAAGATGAGAATACATAACGAAGGTGTCTTAAATACAAAGGTTCATAAGAAAAAGGAATATAAAATTATACATAAGAATTATACAAAACGGGAGACATATCTCCCGTATAAATACGGAAATAAAAGAGTGTATAATAATATACAATCTAAGAACCGAATATAGGTCCAAGGTAAATACTTCGCTCGCTAGCTCGTCAATGTACCCCAAATATGCATCACCACCTGTTCGACCGCATTAAATATAACCACGGAAGCCACAGTCAGTGGGGAGTAACTCCGAGTTCTCCCAGCCACGAAATGTCGAGTTTAATTAAACATGAATAACATAAAAGCAATTTATATGGAAAATACAAAACCTTAACATATATGATATGCTTTTCATGTTATGAAACAATTAACTAACATATAACCTATCATGTGAAGGCTATCATGTGAATCCGTTATCAATCTATAACAAGAGGTAGGGAAGCTGGTATTTTAGCTCAGAGGTTACGAGTAACCTGGCCCTGGATACACTCAAAACCCATAATCAAACATCATATCATGTGAATCAGTAAAACAGTTAATCCAAACTCCTATCAACATTTAGTTTGCTTTGCATTCACCTTCTAAGATTCATAGAATCATACAAAACATGAAAGACCAAAAATACTCATAAACAGGCATAAGTTATTAGTACGGCGATAGTCTACTTCTGTAACTCGAGGCTATACCACAAGGTAGGAAAACATCCTAGTCCTAGACTGATCAGACCTAGCGACAACAGCTATTCCATTCCCCGTCCCATGACATAACCGTACATGAGAAACTCTACTAGGCGACCCCCTAAGCAGAGATGGCTAGTACTTAAGCTGGCTCCATTACCAAAGTGGAACTCTTAGGCAGCCATGCCCCGACTTGGAGATAAGCCCCCCAGGCCGTGACACAAAAGCTATCAAGCAGTGAACTATATACTCGTTAAAGATAGTACGGGCCTATCAATGTCATGGTCCAAGATACTCATTTAGAATTAGAATGGGCAAGACGCCATATACTCATAATTCTCTATGGGTACTTAGTCAACACGACACCAACCATATAATTAAACAGTCACGGGAAAAACATCCTATCATGTGACTAATTGCATATAAATAATAATCAAATATCATATCGCCTCATATCTACTAAGGCTAATTCATTAATTAAATACAACTTACTTGAAGACAAATCCCCGACCCGAGTCCAGCGACGGGTCATCAGTCAAAACGGGGCTGACTAGATCTTAGTTTGACCAAACCCGTTTGGTCAAACCGGCTAGAAACAGAGTCTTTACCAATTAGACTTAGACATAAAAATTCAACATATTCATTACATGTTATTTAAAACTTCTAACATGTGAATTATTAAATCTTACGGAAAACCCGCTTGACTTAAAGGATATGAATTTAAACTACGATCTCGTATTATAATTTCTAACATGTGAGAAATAATAACTTTATGAAAAACCTTTTTAATTAAATATTTTACTTATTAACATTTCCCACTTGCTAAATATTACACAACACGATAAAATGGCAATAACTCAAAAACCGTCACAAGACCAAGTGAGGGACCCACGGCCTGATTTGGGCCGGACTTCTCATGGGCCTGGACTGGGCCCACGGGCCTGGTTTGGGCTGTTTTGATTAAAATTTCTAACACCGTTTCTTAATATTTTCCCGCATGTTTAACATATTTAAAACCCGTCAAAACAACAACAAAACAATCAAACATCAACACAAAACCAACGGACCAAATCCGAACCAATCCAGACCGGCCTGGACCGGGCCTGAACCGGCCTGAACCGGCCTGGTTTGGGGCTGGTTTGGGCTGGTTTTTCCAGCCTTCTTACACGGTTCAATCAACAACAAACCAAATTAATTCCAACATGTTTTAATTATCAAACAACCATTTTAACAACCATCCATACAAAATCATGATTATGAACAAATCATAAAAATATGTCAAGAAGACTAAACATGTCATAAATTCATACAACATAATAAAAATGACTACTTATCATGTTGCTACCAAAAATCCATAAATAACACTAACATGAACAAAAACAAAAGATGAACCAAAAACAAAAGAAACCAAGGCTATGTAACATTAAATCGTCGAGTAACTCGGAATCGTTACCCCTAACCACCTTTCGCTTCAAAATCAATAGCCAAATAGAAGATAAACTAAGAAACCCTCTAATCTTCCCCTAAATATTCGAGTCACCAAACTCCCCGTCTTCATCAAACTCGTCTTCAAATCTTTCCCCTATAAGAAAAAAAATTACAAGAAAAACAACTTATTAGAAATTAAACTTTATTTTCCATCATTAAGTGTTGAGAAAACGATTTTTGACTATTGAAAATAAAACGTTTACTTAGATGGAGATCGAATGAGTTCTAGAATATACGTTTAGCTGATTTAATTAAGAATGAAGGTTTTATGATGATTTGCCAAGAAACGACGAAGAACGACGAAAACGCTCAAGAACGTGAAAGAACGATTAAATAAAGTGTTAATTAGATCTTAATTTGATTGTATTTGTAAATGAAAAGGTTGTTGTGGTAAAGTGGAGAATGGGCCGTGTACATATAGAAGGATTATGGAGTCCGGTTTGAAATTGTTGTTACTGAATTGACTCGGGTTTAATAAGTATTTACGGTAAATTGATAGATATTATAATATTAAGTTAATTAAATAAAATATCAAGATATTATGTTATTGTAATCAAAAGAAAGGAAAATATCAAGTCCTATTAGAGGAGGGAGTGCCGTGTGGATAGGAGAGAAAACGGGTCTGATTTTGAGCGATTTGCGTAATTTAATCGGACGGATCGATAAAGCTACAAATATCTTAGATATTTGTATTAGTTTAATCGAAACAACCAAAAGATCTAATTGTGAGTGGAAAAAGATGACATGGGCGTGTGACTCATGCCAAAGTCGGGTTTCGGGTTTGTTTCGGGATTT
>JAIUZE010048871.1:0-12880 GCA_022085475.1 Heliosperma pusillum
GTATTACTAGTGTAGTAATATAGTCTAATATTAGTAGTATATATCTATCTTATTATCTAGTTAATAATAAGGGTAGATTATTTGGGTTTATCTTGGTGCAACTTTGAGGAGATCTTCTACTTTGGAGATTGTTTGTGTTCATCCATATTTGTAGCTCAAGAACAACAAGAAGGAGTTCTTGTTGTGCCCTTATATTTTCCATATCAATGTGAGGAAATTTCTTCCTTTATATAAATGTCTTTATATTTGCATGCATGTTACATAGATCATTAAATACTAAATTAAAAAGTAATTTAGCAACTAATTAGAAGAGTCTAATTAAGGTCTATGGACTTTCATTTATCACATGTATGTTTGGTGACGGTTTTTAATATATTTCCCCTTTGAGTCGGTTTTGACTTAAGTCCTGGATTAAGTCATATTCGTTGATTGCTTTGAACTCTCATTTCCCGGCTGCACCCTCATACTCGTTCGACTTGAATGTCGGAGTCAATGGGGTGTATCTTTGATGCTTGTATGCATTTTTTAGTGAGGATATGACGACGGTGTTGGGAGGAGAGCGCAATGCGTTGATCGACCCGACCCAAATGTTGTATCCTTAAGAGGTGGTGTCATTGCATGTAGCGTACTTACTTGTTCATGTTGGCCTTGCCTTCCGTGTAGTTTAGCCGAAGGGTAATACTTGTGCTCTTTCCGCCTCTTTCGCGTAGTTTAATTTGGGGTAGCCGGAAGGTAATACTTGTGTTCATGTTGGCCTTGCCTTTCACATGTCGAATCGGGTACATGTCTTGTCACGAAGTATGGCCAGGTTTAGACTAGGACCGTATTATTATCGTTGTCATACCGGGAGGATCGTGTTGGTCATACTTGCTTGTACAGATGCTAGTGCGTGTCATTTACCGTGAGAGTAGGTTTGCTTGTATGTTGGATCATATGTTGGGTGTTGAGTTGGATACTTGGATTGTTTTGATGCCTTGTATGGTTATACATGTTGAGTCTCTATCTTTCTCAAGTATATGTCGTTAATGGTGAGATATAAGTCATTAGCGTATATATAGTTGCCAAGGGGTGTCTCCCCCGAGTCAATAATGTATGACGATAATATAATGATTGATTCAAATGCTTATATAATGTTACTATGAAATATTCACGTACGCTATTCTAATATAATGATATGTATGATGTTACATGTTTATATGCTTGATTATGTACGTTTTGATGTGATATGGCTGGGAGAACCCGGAGTTACTCTCTATTGACTGTGGCATTCATGTTTAATGAATGAACATGTACAGGTCGGTGCTACATGGGTTGAGACTAGTGTGAGCTAGCGAGCGTCGTTCCACGATGATTACCTATTACCATTTGACTCCTATATTTTTGGAGTTATTTGTATATTTTGGGACCGTTGTCTCCCTTGTAGTTATTGGTCGACCTTATTCGAAATTTTTACTCTATTTATTTATGTTGGACTTTGTTTTATCACGATCATTGCGAAACATGTTTAAAACGTTTTAAAAAATTCTATAATTTCCGCTGCATATTACTTGTTTACTTTTACGCTTTCACAAGGGTTGTCACATGGTACCATTATATTTTTTCATTATTACTAAGCGTGACCCAAAGCTTATTTTCTGTCAATGTAATTGTATTTTAGAGTTTAATTGATAAAAGGATGATGAATGTGCTAACAAGTGGAAATTTGGGCCTTCTATTACTCACCTTCTGAAAATAAACTCACTTATGCCTCCTCCTTCCTCCTCAAATTTCAGCTACATACTCACCTTCTTCTTCCTCAAACAACCAAAAACCACCATTAAATCTCCATAACTTCTTAAACTTAAGACGGATGTCATTTCTCCGTCTCTCAACGAAACTTGATGATTGTTATATAAATCATCTCCTCCCATCCCCTCTTCATTTTCATACCATAAAATATCCATTTCCTCCAACTTCTTATAAAACCAATTTTTCTAGATCTAAACTTAAGACGGGTATAACTTCTTCATTTCTTAATGTTTAATGTTTCGGAATCCTCTCACCATCCTCTTTCTTTCTAGCCAATAAAAGATCGAAACTTTTGACTCTGTTTTAAGATCGTCTTTTTCATATTTCGTTTTTGGGCTTCTAACTGCGTCTTTTGTCGAGAAAAAGTGGACTTTGAAGGTTTTGGGTCAAGGAGTTCGTGTGGGTTGATGGGTTAGCTCCAGAATCGAAGATTCGAAGTGCTAATCGAGGTAACGTAGACGAGTTACTCGGTATCACTATTATGTGTTTTACATGTTAGAGTAGTATTTATCATGAAAAGATGAGTTCTTTGTGTTAATTTCATATGGATATGTGTTTACTACTCTTTATCATGTTTAATTCCTCTCATGTGTTCATCTTATATTAACTTATGCTACTATTGTCAGATTTACTTCTTTTATTATGTTAAAGTTGTGTTTGGGTAACAAATGTTCTCTTATGATGCCTTAAATGGCCATATGTAATGATTGGATATGATTATGATGCATTTAATATGGTTTGATGATGATTAATGTTAGTAGGAATTAATGGGTATCAAACGAAATTAAAGTTGTTGTTGTGGTTGTGTTGTTTTCATGGCTCTGTGGCCCCAGCCGGGTGGCCGGCCGCCGCCCCTGCCCCCAGCTGGGAGTCGTCTGATTTTTGTATTTGTGCAAATGTCTGTGAGTCCCAGCCGGGTGGCCGGCCGCCGCCTAGCTGGCTGGGAGTCCCTCTTCTTCCCTTTGGTTCGATTTGTGAGGATGCCCATGACCCCCCAGCCGAGTGGCCGGCCGCCGGTCACCACCATCGACTGGGCGTCTCTGCTCTTGGTTGATGTTGGTTTTGTTAGTGGTGGTGCTCAGCCGGCGGCTGGGACCACGTGACTCTTTTTTCTCATTTTTATTTCTTATGCCTTCACTTGAGACGGTTTATATTGTTCCCTTAGCTTATGAACCGATGTTATAACTTTAAATATTCATGTTTAGAATATATGATACCTCACATGTTTTTATCACACGTTTAGTGACGGTTTTTGCATGTTTTCCCTTTTAAGTCACTTACACCTTGAGTAATGGATTGAGTCTTGTATATTGGATGATATAAACTCTCATTTCCCGGTTGCACTTCTATACTCGTTAGACTTGATGTCGGAGCGATAGGGGTACAACCTTGATGATTTTATGTATTTGTTTAGTGGGGATATGATGACGTTGTTAGGAGGCGAACACAATGCGTTGATCGACCCGACCGTCAAATGTTGTATCCTTGCCAGATGGTGTCATTGCATGTAGCGTACTTGCTTGTTTATCCTTGACCTCATCTCCGTGTGATTTAGCCGGAGTATGACAAACATGTTTATTCCGTGAGTCTGGCCAGGTTTGGACTTGGACCGTATTATTATCGTCGTCCTACCGAGAGGAAATGAGTCTTTCGTGTAATAAATGTTTATCGTATACGGTTCAGGGAAATGTTTATTCTGTGGATGTGTTGGTCTTTCGTGTAAGAAATGTTTATCGTATACGTTTCAGGGAAAAGTTTATCCCGTGCACATGTTTGGTCATACTTGCAATGTACAAATGCCAGTGCGTGTCATTTACCGTAAGAGTGCGTATGCTTATGTTTGATCATATGATGGATTGTATACTTGATTGATTGGATGCCTATGATTGGGTTATATGTTGAGTCCCGAACCTTCTCAAGCATATGTCGCTAATGGTGAGATGCAAGCCCTTAGTTTACATGTGGTTGATGTGGTCGTTATACACCAAAAATAAAACCTAAGTCTACTAACTAAGAAGATAGCGGAAGTAGGGTCGATCTCCACAGGGAGGAAATTAATTAACTGTAATCTAAATCTGCAAGTAACAATCTGGGGGGTTTTGAAAAGGTTTTAATTAACTAAATAAGATTAAAGGAAAGAGAAATAAAGGAAGAAATAAATATGGAATAAATCAGATAAAGAGAAATATGCTAGGATTCGGTCTACTGCAGTATCGGCATCTACGGGTCAACTAAGTCAGTCAATCTATCAATGAGAAGAGCAATGGTTTTCTCCTCTCGGTCTCAAACCACCCTAGGGATTTTCCTAATTAACTTCCGCCCTCTTAGGAGTCACCTATCAATTCTAAGCAAGCCTTCCCTTCCAATCTTTCGATCCAGGTCGGGGTTAACTACCTAGCCAGTCTCCTGCGTGCACTCATTCGACTAAACCTCAATTAAATTGCTTAAACTGATTCTCATATTCAAGACTAACTAAAATAATCTATCCTAACATGCCTCTACTACAGTTTCCCTCATCCCAACATACAAGAGAATTAGCTACTCATGTTATTAACGATGCTAACAAAGACGATTGAATATATGATATTAGACATAATAAAATCGTAATTAACAAGCATGAACAATAACAACGCAGTAATTAAGAAGAGTAAACAGTGATTAAGATTAAAACGAAGGTAAGAGTAGAAGAGAGAAAGTAGTTTACAATCTTAGCAATCCGGCGTAAAGAACAATCCAAGTCGATAAACCCGAATGTAAACTAAAGGTTAAAAGTTTCAGAACTAATGAAAGATTAATGTCTGCTAATTACTGTATGATAATAACTGAATAATAAAAACTGAATAATTCAAAACTGAATCCCTAATGACGTAAATAAGAGTCATATATAATGTGTAACACGACTCTAACCCTAATTAAGCTATGGACTTGCAGCCCGTGATAGGATCCACTCGATCGAGGGAAATTACCCTTCGATCGAGGCTTTTATTCTAGGAAATCAGTCGATCGAGCACTTGATCTACTCGATCGAGCAACTGGTATACAGCTCCTACTCGATCGAGCAAAGATGTAGCTCGATCGAGTTCTTCTGGCTTCAACTCACCTCGATCGACCAAATGCATAGTCGATCGAGGTCTTCTGGCATAACACATGGTGTGAGTCATGACTTGGGACTTCGATTATGAACGGTTTCACGCTTCCCCATGCAAGAGTTCCTGTTCCGTTCCTTCCATTCTCCTAAATGCATGCAAAGTGGACTGTTTTGGCTCGGTTTCTGCTACTATGCAACTTGTACCTACAAAATAGTAATGAAAGTACAAAGTAGCCAAATAGGGGCATATGGTGATATAATATCACCTAAATGACATAGAAATGCGTGCAGAAATGGACTAAAAAGTCTATATAAAATACATGCATCAAACTTCCCTAAACCAAACCTTTGCTTGTCCTCAAGCAAACTAAATGCAGCTAAACGGAACAAAATAAACCTAGGGGAATGGAGTAAGTCTCAGAGCTAGCAACAAGTCAATGTTAAACAGTTTAATGCACTCATTCAATCGCTACAAAGCTTAATACGAAAGTGAGCGAATTCATACAATCTTGGAAATAAATTAGACTTTCGACCTTGCAAGACTCAACCAAATTCGGACTCTCACGGGTCACTCTTCTCTCAACAAGCAAATGGTAAGTAAATATGTATAAGAAAGATGCATTCCTAACTAACATGAAAGATGATTCAAGCACCGTACACACGCATAACCACCATTCAAGGACAATCACGTGCCGAACATTTGCAAAAATATGGATATGTGAGGCTAATTGGTAAGAAGGGGCAAAACAATTAATGGTAATGTGAGGGTAAATAGCCAAGCTAGTTCCTAACAAGATCGCAATAGAACTCGTTCCACTCTTCCAGCAATCAAAAATTAAGCTCGATGCCTTAACATATATAGGCAAATACGTCACAAATCCCAAATAACACCTCAACAAAATAATGATACGCATAGGAGGTGTAAACAACAAAACTTCAGCCAAATTTTTTTTTCAATATATATTTTTTCATTTTTTCTTTCTTTTCTTTTCTTTTTCTTTTTCTTGGCTGATCGAGGAATAACCACTCAATCGAGTAGAATGAGTCACTCGATCGAAGCACTAAATAACAAAATCTACTCGATCGAGCTAAACAAAGTACTCGATCGAGGCACTATTCTCACTTCTCTTCTTTTTCTCGCAAATACCCACTCCAATCAATGAAAACGAGCCAAAACTGACACAACTGTAAAATATACCTCGACTACTAAACTAGCTCGGCAAAGGTAGGCTCAGTTTAGGATGTAGTTAAGGGCAACAGGCAGATATGGCTTTATGTGGAGTTAATGGGGTAGAATGAGGAAAAGGGAGATGCAAATATTCTCAAAACACGTAATACCGACCACAAACCCAATGCGTGCAGGCAATAAGAAATCAAAGTTCATATACAAGCAAATGACACGAGATGTGGGGAGTAACTACTCTCATTCCTAGATGAACTGGTCATAGATGTCACCAGTTATAGGCTCTAAAACTCAGAATATATAAGTAGTTTGCCAAAATGTTGAGTCAAGTCTACTAGTCAAATTTAAATTCCAAGACAAAATTCAATAGCTCACTATTTCGATTTCACTAAGTAAGTCAAGAAAGGTGCAAGGAATAGCATAAAATAGACTTGTAGTGCGATTTTATCATGAACAAGACTCCAATCCGACTCAACTATATGCAAAAATAAACGTGATATTTTTGGTTTTTTCAAATTTTTTTTTTTAATTAACATGAATTGTAAACGTGAATGCAGTACAAATGCAAATGCAGACGCAAAAGGATGCAAAACACCTCCCCAAACCAAAACAGACAATGTCCTCATTGGCTAGCACAACAGCATATACGGGAAAGGGAAAAAACAACCTAATTCATGTACCTAAGGAAGGAAATATATATGAAGAATGGAAAAACAAAAGGGAACAGAAAAACTCACAAAGCTTCCCCAAACCAGCATCAAACTGGGGAGCTAACATCACCTACTCCCATCCGTCTCCCCTGTCTCCACCCGATACTTCGGGTCCCTCTCCTCCTCCTGAGCTAGCCTCCTAGCTGCCAACTCCGCACGCTCCCTCATGGCCCTCTGTGCCGGCGTCTCATCTTCTTCCTCTCCAGAAGAAGAGGAAGAAGAAGATGGTGAAGGATACCCACCCTCTGGGTATCTGTAGAATGAGGGGTGAGGCCATCCATCTGGAATAGGACGCCCTCTGCGGATGTGGTCCTCATAGATAGGGAACAAGGCCAAGGCCTGATCCCGCCGCATCAGTGCAATATCCATGCGCATCTCAAGTAGCAAAGCATCACGACGCCCTTGGTCCATGACCTCAGGCGTCTCAAACAGGGGAGGACAAACAAAATTAGCCGGAAAAACCGACTTAGGAGGTGGAGTGGTGACAGGTGGGGGCGTGACAGTGCTCGGCCCCACCTGTTGAGAACCCGACATCTCTCCAATATCCCCCTGAGGGGAAGCTCTCTTCCTCTTCTTAGTGGAAGAGGAAGGTGTAGTGGTGAAAGGTAGATGGTAAACAGGGGGAGGGGGTTTCACCCCTCGCACAGTAGTGAGAGGTGAAAAAGAAGGCAATGTAGGGCAAGGTAAGACAACGGATGTGGAACCACATATCTTCCACACCCGACGCTCAGAGCCCGTAATCCAAGTAAACCCAATCATGACAGGTATATCTAAATCGACTCCTGGTCCTAAGCGCTGGTGAGTCCTAGGGAAGTCTGAATAAAGGTGGCGGCCAATCCTACTGACCAGACCACCACAGACTACGGCGCTAGACACCCTAGACTCTAACTTCTTCCAATGAAGAGCCACTAAGTAAGCGATGTTCAGGACAAACGGGGTACCGCTATCAATGTTCAGGTACCCTGCCAAGATGGCTAACTCAGTGTTGGTAATGTTGTTGGGTTCTGGCCTAGCAAAAATCGACTCTCCTAAAAGTCGCAGAAAATAGCGCAGTGCAGGGTGGTGAACGTGGGCCACCCTACGAGTGCCGTAGGGTGTGTGAGAGAGGGCGGTCCAGACCTGGCTCAACAGCTTCCTAGGAGCTGCTAAAAGACCGTCACTCGAAAGACCCAAAACCTCCCCAAACCTAGCTAAGGTCCACGAATGCGACTCTTTAAAGAGTCGGAAATGAATGCAAGCGCTAGTCGGTGAGGTAACATATATATCAGACTCAAAAGTATAAGAACTAAAAAACTCAAGCGTAGGTACGCGATATGTATACTCTCTCATCGATGCCAAACCCGACATGCCCGTCCCGTTAAGTAACAAACAAACATCAGTGAATAAACCTAGCTCCTCTAGGTCGGGACGGTACAAAAAACGGCTCAAATGGATGGGGGAGTTAAGTAAATAAGATAACCGTTTCCGGTGAATACTAGAAACAAATTGTACCTCCCTCATCCTTTGTAGTGGCCCAAGGGACTCCACGATATGTGGCTGACTGGCAGCCTTGAGAGCCTTCGGTGGTGCCAATCCTCGAGTACTAGCTAGCTTCTGCGCGGCTAGCTGGCTGGTGGTCAACGCCTTCTTACTAGGAGCGAGTGTGGAACTAGAAGGCGGAGCGACCTCAGCAATGGTCGCTAGAATAACGGTCTCAGCAGTGACCGTTACAGGAGTCGGAGCGTCAGTGTGCTCCGTGGAGACTGTCTCAGCAGCAGTCTCGGTAACCGTGACAGCAGTATCAGTCTGGGCAGCAGCGGGAACCGCTTCGGTCGTCGTTTCAGCGACTACCTCGGGAACCGTGGACTTACTTGGGACTGAACTTGATGCCATAGCTACAAAGAAATCAACAAGAACCAATCAATAACATCTAATTTACTAGATTAATCCTATAATCAATATCTAACCCTAATTGAATTGGAAAAGGGGGAGGGATTACGAATTAACTAGTAAATTAGGGAGGAGATGCTTACTTGTTGTAGATTACCCGAAATATAGCAATTAATCAACAAATTCGAAGAATCGAATTAGCAAACCCTAGTTCGCGAAATCTCCAAATAACCAAAATTAAAGGGGAAAGGGAGAGGGCTTTTCAATCAATTGCAAAAGTAAAGAGTTGGGGTAAATGTAATTGGTAATTAATTGGGGATTTTCACAAATTGCAGGAAGGAATTTGCAGAAAAGAAGTCAAAAGATGAAGAACAAAATAGAAAGGGGATCGAGGAAAAAGAAAGAGGATCGAGGACTGCCCTTTTTTAGGTAAGTTGCTTCAGTCGATCGAGTATAAATGCTACTCGATCGAGGATTTCTGGCATGCTGTCCTGCTCGATCGAGTAGATCTGAGTTACTCGATCGAGTAGGCGTCTTTTGATGGTCCTCATTTTTCTCGATCGAATAGAATTCTCCTCGATTGATTCGAATTATACTCGATCGAGCTCTCTTTCTCGCCCACGTCACTCGATCGAATCACATTGTACTCGATCGAATGATTTTCCTCTATGTATAGCCTTCGACTTTCAGCAATTTGATTTCCGCTTCTATTTCCTGCAAAAAATGATACGGAACAATACCCAAAAAAAATACCAAAAATCGTCTAACAGGAAAAATAAATTGTTCATCTAAACTACGAATTATAACGTAATAGTCTAATCTAAGTAAATAGTCTAATTGTCTAATTGTCTAATGAAAACAGAATAAATTGTTATTTACAATTTAAACGGGGTTGCAAACCCGGCTACCAACCAAACAGTTTCATGACAAGGCCACCGTTAGGCCTTTGACTTGCGGAATTACCCTCAGCTGCGGTAATTTCCGACCTCTTTCTCCACACATACGATGGTTTTTTGGAGTCTAGCTCCACCTCTGAATCACTCGAGTACATGCGAGCACCTTTGTCCTTCTTGGACTTCTTCTTGATGTCGTTACGCAGACATGGCTCTCCCTTTTCCAGCTCCAATGCTACCGCTCTATGATCTGTAAGGCAACATACAACAGCACGTTCCTCCAATTCGCTCCCAAGCTGGGGCGGAGGTGTTACGGTAGCAGTGGGAATATCACAGATAGGAGCTATAGGTTCGATAGGACCCGAAGCTTTGTCATGCGTGAATAAATCAGGTGTGATATCAGCTAAGGGAAGTGCGTGACATGGTGAAACAAGCATAGGACCCTTACTAGCATGAGACTGCGTGAAAACTAGGTTCTCCCCACCTATTTGAAAGGTCAGTATCCGTAACCCAACATCAATAACCGCTTGCGCAGTATGCAAGAACGGTCTTCCCAAAATGATGGGAGTGTGAGAATCCTCTGTGGAAATATATCCGTATACATCCCTTTAATCTTACAGGATTATAATGAAATTATGATTTATATGATTAACAGGTCATAAACGAAATTGCATAATAAACAAAGGGATTAGGAATAACCTTTAGTCCTCGTAAATTCGGCCTAAGAACAAATATCAAAGTAGATATCCTCCTAATCGTCTCACCCAAGATTGATCGAGAAATGCCCTTGTATTTGCTAGAAAATTTGAGAGAAAAAGAGTTTGTATCTTTTTGTGTGTTGTGAATTAATGATGAATGAATTAGAGTATTAGAATGAGTAAAACTCTCCACATATACTCCAATTCTCACGGCTCAAAAAGGAGAAAATAATGGATTATTTTTCTCTTATTTTGTTACCTATTTTAACCGAAATTCCTTAATGTATTTGGACTCTTTTTCGGTTATATTAGCTTCCATTTAATATAATGTTATACATATTATATTTGTCTAATATGTTGTCATACATTAATAAGGTCCATTACAACATTTTGCAGTGGATATATTAACATAACAATTATTATGACAATCGTATAATATATACTTCAATTATAAATATCGGTATATTTATAATCCTGCTAATTAAATATAACGGTTTATGTTTAATTACGAATTAACATTTTAATTCGTTTAAGCTCACATTATATACTACAACTAAATATAACATTTTATATTTAATTACGAATTACAGTTAATTCGTCTTAGCTAACATCATTTAATCGTTATTAAATGATTATATCATCATCACATTGACTAACCTTTTAGTCAAAAACACCGACTAACCTTTTAGTCATTTAATAAGGCATCAATATGATTATTTTCTCAAATAATCACATCTCTCAATCACATCCTTTAGGTGTGACTTTTAGGGACCAGTTGATCACCGCCATCTGTATGACAATAACGTCAAACTTATCTAGCAAGCCAACCGTTATCGATAAACGTTAATCAACTGATTACAATACAAAGTATACCCTGTGAATCTATAGAGATTTATTTATGTTATTGCACTAACTATGGAGGACACTGGCTCCAACAACCTCCCACTTGTCCGTACAAGTGTATGTGCGATAACCGATTCTCATATCCATATTAAATTTCTCCCACTCAATGTAAAACAATTTGCAAAGTCCGTATTCACAAAGGTCGTATTTTACAAGTGATCAGTATCAAGAGTGGTTTCCTCCCCGACTAGAGAGTAACTTAACTGATAAACGAATCTTTATTCGAGCATGGCCATGCATTTCAGTTACAGCTCCTCGAGTGGCCCTGAGAAATAACATAACCTGATAAAGGTTGGATATTTTCTTCAACTCGAATCTTGCAGATACAAGCGCAATATGAAATGACCCAGTGAAAATCTACTTAGCCTCCTGTTACGGTCGACCATGAAAAAGAAACCAAAGTCCCCCAAAAACTGCATTTATCTCAAGAGACAGTCGATAGTCAAAAGAATCGACTCTAGAAACACTATGGATGTCCTATCCACACCTGGCCTAATGTTCTGAACATTAGGACTCCATAACGTCGTCAACAAAATGTCCTGCGCATTTCATTATAACCCGCTACTGTGATCGATCATCAACATTGACTTAGGCTCGTTTAACCACCACCATCAATCGACGTCACAAATAATTGCCATAGTTTTCATCTCATGTAGGCAATTACGGACCCAAAACAAATATAATGTAATTAAGTTCACTTTGTGGTGTTCAATGTTGTCAGTACAACCCACATGAAAAACAAAATATAAAACAAAAAACGATGATTTCATTAATAGTTTTATGAAAAAGATACAGGTGTCTAATCCATACAAAACAACTAATACAACTCAGGAACACGCTTAATTCCCATGGAAATAACGTGCCCTTCATGCTTATCATATCTTAACGGTTTAGTGAGAGGATCTGCGACGTTATCATCCGTAGCAATCTTGTCTATCACTATTTTCCTTTGCTCCACGTAATCTCGGATCATGTGAGCCTTCCGTTGTACATGCCTAGACTTGTTGCTGGACTTAGGCTCCTTAGCCTGGAAGATGGCACCACTATTATCACAATAGATGGTGATTGGGTCATCCGAACTAGGAACTACAGTTAGTCCCTGTAAGAACTGACGCATCCATATAGCTTCCTTTGCAACCTCTGAAGCGGCATAGTACTCGGACTCAGTCGTAGAATCTGCTATAACATTTTGTTTGGAGCTTTTCCAGCTGACCGCAGCGCCATTAAGAGTAAACACGAATCCAGACTGAGATTTCGAGTCATCTCAATCCGTTTGAAGCTAGCATCTGGCGTAACCGTTGCGCATGAGCTCAGTGATCACCCCCATAAGTCAATACCCAATCCTTAGTCCCCCCTGCCGTAGGTACTTAAGGATATCTTAACACGGCTATCCAGTGTGTTCACAACTGGATTGCCTTGTAACGACTTGTCATACACTCAATGCATCTTGCCACGTCTGGACGTGTGCATATCATGGCATACATGATCGATCCTATAGCTGATGCATAAGGAATCCGACTCATGCGCTCGACCTCTTCCTATGTCTTTGGTGCCTGAGCTTTACTCAACTGCATCCCAGAGACCATTGGAAGGTTCCCCTTCTTGGAGTTGGTCATGCTGAACCTCTCAAGAATCTTATCTATATAATACTCCTGACTGAGGGATAACATCCGTCGTGATCTATCTCTGTAGATACGGATCCCCAAAATTCTTTGTGCCTGGCCCAGATCTTTCATCTGGAAATGGTT